>JAHREE010142271.1:0-11449 GCA_033628505.1 Tringa tobata | reverse complement strand
TTCTCAGGCAAAGAAGCACATTGAAGGGATCCAATAAAATGGGAAGAGGTGGGAATGTAGGTTTATCCTGTGCTTTTATATTTCATTGCATTAAAAGAAAAGGTGATATACGTGCAAGTCATAGAAGTTTAAGCATGTTGCACTAATATTTTAATGTGTAATTTCTATTAATTATAAGGTACTTAGTAATGTAGCAAATTAAACATGTACTCTCATGAAAGTTATTTTGCATACAAAAGATAAAGTTCTTATCAAATAAAAACGTGGAGTCTGTGTCCCCAGGTTTTCAACAGCGGTAAAGCAGCACCTTCTTTAACAATCACAGGGATGTACAATATGTCATATTAAATTATTAAAATTTCACAGTAACATAAATTTACACAATTTTCTCATTCATAGGTACTAATACAATCACTCACCACAAGAAATTAAATTTTAATAAAAGAGAAAATTATTGCAATAATAATTCAGAATATTCGCTCGTTAAGACCAGGACTCACTCAGAAATATATGCAGCCTTTTTGATGGGTGTGAAATTCCTGACTAAGATTCACTATTCCTAACGTACGAATTGCTCCTAGTTTGGAGGACCTGACTCTTAGAGAGCTCTGCCTGTTTGTGTTGGAGTAAATTTAAGACTTTACCTCCCCAGCCCTGTGCTCTGCTATGGAGGACACACTTCCAGCAGAGTGAGGCCTCCTTGGGATCTCCCCTTCCAGGTAACTGAACTAATGGCATTTCTCAGATGAAGGTTTTATTCCTCAGGATCCAATTAAAAATACTTTCTGCTATTGGTGACAAAGGTTGACTTTACAGCCTGATAGATGGTGTAGACCCCTGGCTGAGAATTAACTAACATTTGGGCTTGTCCTTTGATAAATAGTTGCTTTTACCTTTCTCACTTCTGTAAAAAAAGACTGAATGTATGTTTTTGACATAGCTGTGTGTGCATGGTTCGATTCAGAATTGATCTTCAAATTACAAAATTATCTTTGGAACAGTGCACAGACATTTGAAAGAGTTCATATCGGCTTTTAAACATCTTTTGAAGAAAAGAACTTTGGGGAATGAAGTGTGAGGAAGAGTATGAAATGTTATTCTATAACATTGTGATTGCTTTGATATGCTGTATCAGTGACTATACTTTCCTCTGTACAATTTATTGAAAAAATATGCCCAAACAATATAATGAACAGAAAATTAATGAAAATTCACTCCCCTTCAGTAGCAAGTCTCATTGATCCAAGAAGAAAGTGCAAGCAAGGGTAGGGAGGAAGGCACCACAGAGGGGTACAAACAACTATATAGTATCACTATTTCTACATGAAGTTTGCAATGAATAGACTATTCCGCAAGCTGTGCTAGTGAAAAAGTGTTGAAACCTAATTAAATAGCAATACTGAATAATATTTTTTAAATTGCAGACATGCTGCAAAGTAGCTTTGTGTCCAGGCAACTTCTTGTTCAAAAGAAATAATTTGTCTGAATGAAATTTTTAACTCAGAGCTCTGTCTTTAATCAGCAGCGCACAGTCTCCCCGGCAGTGAGAGCTATTGTTACAGTGAAGTTAAAATGAAATCGTAAAAATCTTGGAGAAAAATGCCTGAGCATCAGTTATGATGTTGGTAGGTGGGATGAGCTAAGTTGCAGAACGTGAATGGTGCTAAATTCTGTCCATGTTGGATAACAACTCCAGTGGTGGCATTGGTGGCAAATTGGTTTTTTTGCTTTGTTGATCGTGTGATTTTTATGCCATTTTTTATACCATTTTTTATACCATTTTTATACCATTCTTTTTTCTTTGTAAGTTTTCAATTGTAAGTTGGTGGAAAATGTGGGTTCTGCGTTTGCTGCTGCAAGAGGGGCTGTTGAGAGCAGTCACAATGCCCCTGTTGTGCGGTGAAATTCTCTCACACTGTGTTTGTATTTCAAATCGATAGCCGCCCTGCAGCCAAGGCTACTGTGACGCATCACCAAAGGCAGGGGAGAAACAGAATCTCAGAGCTGAAGCTGGTTAGAAACTGGGTAGATTTGTGGTGCATCGCCTTCCATGGGATATAATCAACAATATGATGAACACCCTGCTTTCATGTGTGGGTGTCTGTCAAAGGAAATAGATATAAAAACATGATGTGTTACATTCAGCCATGGATAGGAAAGGGTAGGACTAGTGACATTGCTAGTTTTTGATATGTTTTTTCTTTAATATATTTTTTTTCTACTCATATTTGTTCCTTGCCATTCTCTTCATTTTCCATTTTTTGTCCCTTCTTTCCAGACTCTCAAGGCTACTCGAGGCTTCGCTGCTTTCAGTGTGACATAGCTGAACCTCTCAGGACATTGCACCTCTGGTGCATTTTTAGGCAACTGAAACAAGAGTCAATGTTCGGATAAACAGCTGCTTCTTGGTAGCACCGTGTTGTTGCACAACTGTTTTGGTTGCCAGAGTTCCAGAGTGGACCCCTGAATGGGCCCCTGAGTGGACCCCTAAGTGGACCCCTATTATTCTTCCAGTCTTGAGAACATGCGAGCGAATGGTGGCATTCTTGTTAAAAAAAATTACCTACCATAAATGCTTGAAAACTTTTCACTTGTATTTCTGCCTTCTCAGGAGGAAGGGCTAGAGTTTTTTGTGTGATGACTGAAATATGCTTTCCCCAGATTTCATTTTATGTTGAACGTGGACTCAACAAATGCTACACTGATTTTCAGGCTGGGATGTTTAAAATAGTTCTCAGTAACTTTTCAATGTGACATTTCAATTTAGTACTTATTTTTTTAAAAGCAGAAGCTTTCAAAGGGTAGAGCATTACATGTAAGAAGAGCTGGGAAGACACTTTTTTCTACTGAAGAGGAACATGTGGTGCAAAACTATTCAGCAGCTTTTTAGAAACATGATGAAGATAATTTTGCCTCTCTTTTCGTCAGAGTTGTTGGAAGAACATCTTGTTTTTTATGACACCACTTCTACAGAAATTTCATACTAATTTTTCCAAGTCACTGATGTTCTCTTTCACTTACAACATGTTTTTCACCTGATCCTTGGGTAATGCAGATGGAAGAATAATACAAAAAAGACCAAAGAATTTGTGTACCTCGACACTGTATAAGGCAGAAAGTAAGAAAATGTGAAAAGTTTGTGTCTTTGAGCTTGGCTTAATGGAGACTGTCACCCAAACTTTTCCAAAGAATTACTTCAATGCCAGGTGTAGGAAGTAGAAATAACCAGTCTTTGACCAGAGGAATTTCGGACTTTGGTGTATAGTTTTCAGCTGCAGTCATTTCTACCTGATTTTTGGTAGTTGTCAAGGGATGACACTAAGGACTTCCATCAACTTTTATTTCTTATGTTTTCTTCTCTAGATTCTAAGGTCTTTTCTAAGGATCTTAGAAAAGGATTAGAAAGAAAGATTAGAAAGGATCCTTAGAAAAGAAGGATCTTTTCTAAGATCCTTCAACAGGATCTTAGCTGTTGAAAAACAGTGAGATCCTGTATCCTGGGTGTGGGGAATGCCGTAGATTTTTTTGAGGTATTTCCTTTTTTTTTTTCCAGTTTAATTTCTTTATTTTACTGAAGAAGTTAGACTCATGCATGAGTAGCATGTGTCTATATCTGAAACCAAATAAACCCAGAGCTTATAATCCTTCTGAAAGGTTGTAGGATTCAAGCAGCCTGTAAAGGCTGTGTGACACCAGGAGAAAACAGCTGACATAGGTCTGTATGCTTTTGACTGTGGGAATGGAATGACAGTGGCACTGACTGCTTCAGTTCATACACAAAGGATGTTTTTCAGAAATGCTTATTTATAATTGTCCCAAGTTTTAAAAATTATCATTGCTGTGGAATATGTAATCCATATTTGTGTTAGTGCGTAACATTTGAAGGTGCATATCGGAGATTTAGACTAGATATTTTTGTAAGTGAACTTTTCTCTATTCTTTTTGCCTTTCAATAAAGGGAATATGTACCCTCTCATAGATTCATTTTGATCTTATGCAAGCTAGGCCTGAAAATCAGCAGAAAGGCAGACTTTAAGTATACTGTTCTCCAAGGCGTAACAATGCATTTATTCTTTCTGTTTGCTGTGACAGAGTTTTTCCCAGCCCTGGAGTTGTGTGACTCCTGATCAACCCCTTGCAGCACTGTGGAAAGCACATGGAACAGTCCTTCCCTCACCATTGAGGGATGGCACTTGACCCAAAAAAAGAAGATAAAAGGAATTTTTTACAAAGTCTAACTTGCCTTCGTATTTCCAGGGACTTCCTTGCAAATCTCTTCCAGAGAGCATCTTCAGTAATCTCCTTCTCAGATACAAACCATGGAATGCATTAATAGTAATACTGGAGTGTACAGGTTGGGGGCTGACCTGCTGGAGAGCAGCTCTGAGGAAAAAGACCTAGGAGTCCTGGTGGACCATAGGGTGACCACGAGCGAGCAATGTGCCCTTGTGGCCAAGAAGGCCAATGGCATCCTGGGGTGCATCAGGAAGAGTGTGGCCAGCAGGTTGAGAGAGGTCATCCTGCCCCTCTGCTCTACCCTGGGGAGGCCTCATCTGGAGCACTGGGACCAGTTCTGGCCTCCCCAGTTCAATAAGGACAGGGAACTGCTGGGGAGGGTACAGCAGAGGGCTACAAAGATGATTAGAGGCCTGGAGCATCTCTCTTACAAGGAAAAGCTGAGGGACTTGGGTCTTTTTAGTCTGGAGAAGAGAAGGCTGAGGGGGGATCTGATCAATGCTTATAAATACTTAAAGGGAGGGTGTCAAGAGGACGGGGCTGGTCGTTTTCAGTGGTGCCCAGGGACAGGACAAGAGGAAATGGGCATAAACTTGAGTATATGAAGTATATGAGTATATGAAGTTCCACCTAAATGTGAGGAGGAGCTTCTTTACTGTGAGGGTGGCAGAGCCCTGGAAGAGGCTGCCCAGAGTTTCTTTCTCTGGAGGCATTCAAACCCCGCCTGGACACGTTCCTGTGCAACCTTCTCTGAGTGGACCTGCTTTGGCGGGGATGTTGGACTAGATGGTCTCCAGAGGTCCCTTCCAAACCCATATCATTCTGTGATTCTATGATTTAGAAATGTCTTTATTTTTTCTTCTTATGAGAAGTATGCCAGTATATCTTGTCATTTTATTTGTAGTCTATTTATTCATTTTGACAAAACAATCAGAGTTTTTTTTATGTTCACCAACAGAGTAATGATTCATTTCCTTTATCTATTGGCATACCAGGAACTTTTATTCAAAGAATTGTGAAGATAAATAATTTGTCTTATCAGACAGTAAGTGAAAGTTCTTCATGTGTCAATAGCTGCAAAGTGGTTTATGGCTGTAACAAACATCCTGCAGATAAATAAGAGAAAAAATGTCTTTACACCTCATTGGTATTTGTAGTTCATATTTCAACTTCAGTGACGTTTAGAGTTTTTATCAATTAAAATATTTTTTTTTTTTGCCACAAAGCAAACAAAAATCACCTGTCAGTTGAGCTCATTCTTAGTTTAATTCTTTGAGCCAAGAAAAACTGTCTCCAGCTTCTTTCCAGATTAAACTGTATATGTTGAGAGGTTAAAGGTAATTTTTTTACTTTTCTCCGTTGTAAATTTTAAATGCATTGAATATACTTTTTCAGGCTAGGTTTTTAAGAGAAATTCTATGTACATAAAACCATAAGAAAAAAAGTGTGGTGATGGTGGGGAAATAAACCCAGTTCAGTTTCTAAAGAGATTGAATTTGATATTTTTATATACCCTAAGATCTCCTTCAGAAATGGGTGTCAGACGAATAATGCTGTAATTCTGTAATGTGAACGTAGCCATCATCCAAACTTCAAACCTTTTCTCTCACAGGACTTATCTATCTGATATATGTGCTGTTCCATTTATTTGAAAGTGTGATTGTAAGTTAAACTAGACAAATTGACCTGAAGTATTATTATATCCTCAGATGGAAGCTACTGCCCCATCAGTGAGTGAATACTGAAACTCAACTACAAGTCAATAAATGGCTGAGCACCTTCTTCCCAAATGAGGTAGATCAGGGTCACTTCAACCACCGTGGGAAAAATAAGCTGAACTGACAGTGATGTCTCAAGTCCCTCTACCATGACAAGAAGTATTTGTCACATCATATGCAGTATAAGTAGCTTTATCTTTTACCGGATGTGAACTCTCAATGGAATTCAGCTGGGATGCACAAACACCACAGACAATTTGGAAAACATCAGTATTTCAGTTTCTGTATTTGGCACATTTTCAAGAAAGTATGCAGTGTGTGAAGTATATAAAATAGCGTATGGTGGGGTGAAGTGAAAAAAAATGATGTATTTTTTTGGAACCGCCTGCCCAACTTATTCAAGACTTTCAAGTTTTATTATGTGGGCTGTCCTATGCTTCTTCCAGCTGAATATACATATGCTCTTGGAAGAAAAGCAATCCATTGCTTTTGAATGTCACCAAATTTTGGAGCAAGATCTAAGCAGCAGTTGATAATTCTCTGCATGAAAGAGCCACAATTTCTCATGAAGTTATTCCATACGGTCAGTTCTCTTCAGAACTTTATGTCCCATGATAAATATGTCCCTGCTAACACCTAATTGTTAACCATATCCCTGAGACTCAATATATGTTTGAAGTGGCTAAAAATAAAACAGTGACACATGTACACAAATTTGGTGGATTTAGCTCTGTTTCAAGACTTCCATATTTAATTTGGAGTCTTCATGTTCCTTCATTAGGTCCTGCAGCGAAGCTGCACACAGCAACCTTTCTTCTGTTTCTTCTTTGGCTTCCCCCTCTTCTCATTATCATCCTTAGGAATTTGAAAGTCCTCCAGCTTTCAAGGAGCTGGGAAAAACTATCAGAACTGCAGTGGTTTAGTGTGCTGCCACCCAGCCTTCACAAAATCTGCATGCAATACATCTTCTATTTTAGGACATATGAGTTCTTCCTGGAATAAGAAGGAAAAGTGGTTTTTTTTTTCAGATTTAGGCTGTCGGTACAGTAGCAGGAATAGAACAAAACCAGTTAGAGGTAGTCTCTGAGTGAACTGGGTCAGTCATACTGGGATAACTCCTCTGAAGTTCACGGGAATACATGTTAAGGTTTTTTGTCTGCTGCATAGAAATGGGGTCTGAAAGCCAGAGAATCAGAGTAAGTAATTGGAAGCAAGGAGTTTTAGAACAAAAGGAATGAGGAAATAGATGTAGAAACCAGTTTTATGTCCACCCTTTTAATGTCTGAAAACTGACTTAAATTCAACTGTGCTGCTAAGGAAGTGCATATGAAATTATTTCCAGTACACCAGGGCAAAAAAAAGCAACATAGTGGGTGATCCATGTATGCATACAAATACACAGGTATGTATGTAGATACAAAATAGACCTAGCTATATGCATTAGTGGTTTTAAAAGCCATAGTCATGAGGTACCAGATGATGTGCTCTATGAAAAACTCAGTGCTGCTGAAGTGCATTTTTCCAAGTGGAAAGCATCCTAGTGCTGCTATGAATAAAAACATGTCTCTGATATAGCACAAAAATTAAGGAGAAAGAGCTGTTGTCCCCTCCCAAGTTCCTAATCTTTCCTGTAGTGGCCTGAGAAGGACCATGCCAGATCTTCTTTTGCTCTTCCAGTTACGGTGCGACTGCTCAGATTCAGTTATTTCTCCCGAAGGCAGTAGATGGCACTTCTCAGCCACTTTACTTGGCTACTTCTCAGTGCAGAAACGTTGCTTGTAAAAATCAAGTGCTAACATACCTGTGAAAATAATTGACAAACAGGGATTTTAGAAGAAAATTCTTCTGTACTTTACACTCAAATTGTCACCATCACGGGAGACTGAGGTCTGAAGAGGAAACAAAAGCTTTATTTCTGGATTTTTTTTCCTCTTACAAGAAAAAATTCTACACAAATGGAAGCCAAAAAAGGTCCTCCAAAATACAAGTAAAATATCCAACTCATCTGTTTTCACTAACTAAGTTATATCATTATTTAAATCTTGCCAATTTTATTCTATTTGGTGTATGACAGCGGTTCCCTACAGAAAACCTGCTGATGTTTGTTTCCTACCAATGCTCTCACCTGGGATATCATCTTAAAGTATGGGATAGCAAAGCAAGTATTTATGGAATGTAAAGAATAATAGTGACATGTTATTAACTATTTGAAAACAATTTAGTGTGATGCATTTTCTGAGGAAAAGTAAAAGAAAGGTACGTTTTGTTCCTAGTTCTAATTACCAGTGTGTGGAGATGTTGAGTTTAAAACAATCTCCTTGGGGGGAAAAAAAAAAATTAAGGTGAAGGGAGTTAAATGCCAGTTTTTATTTTTAGGAAGTCAGGAATACTGTGTTTTCAGATAAATTCAATTGTGCGTGAGTAGCTTGTAACTAAATATTTTCTACTTTATGTGTTTGTGTGCGGGTTTAAATACTTGTTAAAAATATACTCCTTGTGAAGGTGAACGTAAGTAGCATTGGTTTCTAAATCCTTACTCTTATACTAGAAAAAATATTCTCTGTTGCATGCAGGTTAATTAGATCATTCCCTAAATACTATGCTGTGAAGGTCTGATTGTTCCCACGTAGCCCATTGGAAACATTCCCCGAACTGCAGTGTTTTCTGAAGGGTGACTCCAAGGTGAAGTCAAAGAGACTTAATCTTCACTCGGTTTCTTCCAGGCTCATCCTGCTTCCACAGGATATCTTCATACAGGATGTCCGGCACTATATTGGAAAACTAACTTTGCAGTTCAGTAGTGAGTGATGGCGTTTCATCTCAGAGAGTAGGGATTTCCTGAATGGAGGTTGCAAAACCATTGAGAGAGGTACCACTCCGTCCTTCCCTGCACAGTCAAATTGTTATGGCTGTGGTGTACACTTCTGCTGTGACTTCCCTATGACTCACAAAGCAGGAGCTAAATATGGCTCCTGTCCTTTTGTCCTAGGGTCACCTAGGACTGTCTCTCACTCAGTAGCTGCTTCTGGAAACCGTGTTCCGTATTAATGTTGTAAAGGGGAAAAAAAACCCTCTGCCCAAAAGTTTATTAGGCCAGGCGATGCTTCACAGATTTTGCTGGAATGTGAGGCAGGGTAAGCTGGCTGTGGTTACCTCAGCCAGGCACTGCCATGCCTAGGCTAGGTTTCTAACCAACTCTGCTGGGTACTCATTACAAATTCTGTACCAGTATTTACCCAATAGCGGCTATCATGTGGACTGAAAAATCAATATCACTGAGATACTGTGAAATAACCTTCTAGATGTAACACAGAAAATAATTTGCATTGATACACAAATCCTCAGGATCACTCAGTTTCAGGTTGCTTTTGATATTTGACTCAGTTCTGTATATTTTAACAAACAGAGCATATATCAGTGGATTTTGTTTGATCTGATCAGGCTTTTCTCCACTAGGAAAAGTTGAGATAACTAATTCTTTATAAATACTGTGACATAAAATCTTGCATTTTTCACAAAACACATTCTCTGAACTGCTTATTAAGGGAGGCATGAAGCACCTTCCAGAGATGAATCTAGGAATATAAAAATCATTATTCTGATGGGATTCGAAGTGACAGAAGAGGGCTGTTGCTTTTATGGTACTTCTTAGCCTCCCCATCCCCTGTCTCCCTGCAAACACTTCAGGGTTCCTCTGAAGATCATAATTTTTCTTTCTTTCTCCCTCTCTCTCTGATGTCTTCTTAAACTCCCCTGTCCTCTACAGACACCAGCGTCTTCTCTTTCAGATTGTCTAGCTCATTAACATAACCTAGTTAAACTCAGTGCAGGGTTTCTTTCAGTCTGTGGTAAACTGAAAGTTGCCGTCTTGCCCAAAGTGTACCTGGTTGGTTGGTTGGATTTTTCTCCCAGTTATATCATTTGACTAAAAGAATGGCATCTCCCTTCAAATCATGCTTTGCTAATGTAGTCATAAAAATCTGTTGTCTTCTAATAGAATAACAGAAAATAATAGAATAACAGAAAATCATAACGTTATTCTATTATGCCAGTCTGTATTAACACTATACCTTTTAGTCTCGAGGTTTTAGTTTGTGTTACCACACAAAGTGTTAAAAGGAAACTTTCTTTGAGAAAAGTTGCTTCCATGCCTAATGTCAATAAAAACTATAAAACGATGTGACTTCAAGTTGATTAAATGGCGGATCTTCTTCTGGTTCTATAGACGTGGCCAAATCTATTATATCACAGAAATAGTCATTATCTGTCCCTATAAACTAGGTCTGAGTTAATTTCTCCGTGTAAGTTTTACACAGAGATGTCACCAGCATCCCCCCTTAAACCGAGACAAAATCTAGGTTAAGCTCAGTTTTCTCAAAACTGAGCGTTGTTGTATGGATCTTGGGTTTCGTGAGATTTTGACCTATTCTGAGAAACACCCAGAATAAAATAGGGTATGTCTATATTCTTCTCTGCAGCTCTAGCTACAGTTCCTCCTGCTGTGAGGAGAGATTTTGAAAAGGACTACGGGGCAGCAGACTGGAGATCACTGTGCTCCTGAAGCCTTTTGCACTTTGATATGGGAATATGACAGTATTTGTCACCCTGAGTTTCTCTGCCAGGGCCAGCACCCGGCTGCACCGTACTTCTGCCCGCCGCAGCCCTTCCTGAGCCCACTGCAAAGCCTCAGTGTGTCATCTCTCTCTGAAAAGCACCGTGCAAATTTACAGCATTGTAGGACAGCTTTGTATTTACCATCGTCTCCTATGTTTCGGCTCTTCTCTCTCTTAATAACTGAGAAAGTATCTTGAGTGAATTCTTTGGGCCCCCGCATCAGATAAGAAAGAGTAACTTACCACTTTTAAAATTGCTGAACGTCTTTCATTACACTTACCAGAGCATTTCCAGAGAGAGAGGAGGGAAAAGTGAAATGAATAAATGTGTAAGTACAGCGTAGCCCAAGGAGGAGTTGATTGCTGTCCCCAGCTTGCCAAAGTTCACTGTAGCCAAAACAGAATGTGTAATAAACTTTTATGAGAATTTTGTTTGTTCTTCTGCTCTTACAGCACTTTTGCTTCTCCAGTGTATGTGGGCTGAAGCCATGGACTTTGGAACAAGAACGGAGCCTCCCTCACTGCATACACTTGCTGTGTGCCATGAGCTGGATTTCAAGGTGGTGGATTCAGGTGTTTTCAAACCTGTATGATTAAAAGGCTCAGGTGCAAAAAGAGTTTATGTCTTTTATTCCATTACTATCCTATGAGCTAGTGAATGTATTTGAGCAAAGTCTCTCGTGCTTGATGTGGGGACAATTTAAATGAAATTTTCTTCCGTGGAAATATTTCTAGTCCTCTGTAATGATTTGTCAATAGGAAGTGTAATCACAGAAATTATTCTTTTCTGATCCACCGTACAGTCCTTCCTTCCTTCCTTCCTTCCTTCCTTCCTTCCTTCCTTCCTTCCTTCCTTCCTTCCTTCCTTCCTTCCTTCCTTCC
>JAHREE010142253.1:0-10622 GCA_033628505.1 Tringa tobata | reverse complement strand
CTGTTAATGTTGTGAAGCTCTATTGGTGGTCTGAGTCTCATTTCTAATACAGGTAGTTGAAAGTCCACCTCTCCCTCTGAGAATTTCTTTCCGTTTGCCCTTTTTGGATCAGTTTAGGAGTAGTCTCATTACTTTCTAAAGAAGTTTTTTACAAAAGTTAAAGTTTTTTCTGTTTGTTGGTTCGGGTTTTTTTGTGTCTTGTTTTGTTTTTAAATTTATGACCAACTTCTATTGGCTCATCCCCCAAAAGCTGGGTGTTGTCTGGGGCAGTCGTTCTCATTTGCCTGCTGCCCGTGCCGGGGAGGCAGGCACAGAAACCTGTGTGAAAGGTCCCTTGAGGTTAAGGCTGCAATATGTTATTGAGGGCTTTACCAGAGAACCTGTTCTCCCACACGCTGCTTGGCTTACAGCAGGCAGGGGAGCTCTCCATTCAAAGCCAGAGTTGACCTGCAACCAGGAGAGGTGGGAAGAAGGGAATAAGGGTCAGTGATGTTCTCAAGAACTTGTGCCGGGTGGTAACCAGGCGTAAGCAAGTGCATCTCTCTGCCTGGTGTTTTCTTTATGGGCTGTAATCCCTGGTTTTGTTGAGGTGGTGGCTTGGCTGAAGCTGTGTGTTTGGCAGAAGACAGAGGTGCTGCAGCTGGTGGTGAAGGAAGGCTGCCAGCATTCAGTCACACCAAATGGAAAATTCACTGCTAAGTCAAAATGAGGAAAAGGAGGTAGAGTAAATAAAATCCAAGCAGGCAACTAGCTGGCAAACAGACAGCAGCAAGAAGAATTTGGTTGAAGTTTAGGCAAGCTTTTTCCTCTTTCCCTGCTTTATGTAAAGGAGAAGAAAGAGGAGATAAAGGGAGAGGCTGATGCAGCAGGAGAGCCGACTCAAGGTGTGGCAGGGGCAGAGATGACTGGAGGCAGAAGCTACCCTTGGGTGGTCACCTACTGGAAAGGATCTAGTTGTGTAGTGTGGCCTCATCCACAACGTGAAGGTGTGCCTGGTTGCAGTGACAGTTCCCAGATAGAGAGGAGGGACACAGTAGATGAGAGGAAGGTCTGCATCTGGTTGCACAGATAGGTAAAGACCTGCTGCCACCTGCCAAAAAGGCATAGGACTGTATATTTTTGAAATTACTTGATCAGAAGGTTAAAAAAAATAGTAGAGGGAGAAGTATCATGTGTCTGGGAAGAGTTTTACAGAAAAAAAACCCACAAAACTGTGAGAATTTGAAAGATAAATGGGTAAGGGGAAAAGAAAAACATAATTTTGGTGCGTACAGTAGTGAGGTCAGCAACTGGCTAAAGCTAATCCAGACAGGCAGCTGGGCTAGATCAGTGGGGAATGACTGAAGCATTTGTATATTGACATAATAAGCTTGGGCAAACAAAAGCAGAATTTGAGTTCATGGTGCAAGACAGCCGATCCTTGAAAATACTACAAAATACGTTGAATTAACAGTTCTGTCTGGTTGTGAAAATTATGTTGCTGAGAAAATATGTTGATGGATTTGATCCCATGTATGCCATAAAAAGCAAGTGAAGCTGTTACTTAATGAGAATGGCACAAAGATTTGTAATAATCTACTCATGGACATAAACCAAAATCTGTAAATTGCCTAAAATTACAGTAGGGACAATGATGCTGAGGCAGCAGAGCCGATAGGAATGAGACTTGGGTGATGGAGCTAAACTGAGACTCCTGCCTACACAGACTGGGGAAACTGGATGGTCTCTGCACCCACTTGGAAGAATTGGCATACATAACCATGAATCCAGGAGCAAGAACCTTAAAAAAGATTCAGGTGGTGGTGTACGTCTGAAGACTAGGAAAGGATGTACCTATATTTAAGAAGAAGGGAAAATGGGATAAGGAGACAAAAATACTTATTTCTCTTGCATCAGTAGTAGATAAGACACTAGAAAAAACATAGAGGAAAGAATATTTAAAGACATGGAGCTAAATAAAAAAAGGGATAAAGCGCAGCTTATGTGAATCAAAGGTAGATTGTGTCAGACTAACTAGGTATCTTCTTTTATGATATGAGTGATGTTTTACCAAAGTTCAGAAATTAATTTCCTCCCTTTGTAAAATCAAAGCATAGAATGAAAGCTTTTAATGACACTTCACAAAATAAGAATGAAACAGGGAGTTGCAAACCTGGTAAAAGAACACCTGAGGGAGAAATTAGTGGTGAGCGTTGCTAAGGGAAGTTCACAGCTAAATGGAGGATTTGCTCAGAGTTCTTCAATTATTCCTGAGAACAACTGCATTTAGCTTTTTCATTAACAACCTTGCCACAAAAAATAGCAGAGAGATCTTGCTGATGAGGCTGCACAGAGTTGTTAACGACATGCAGCTGGGAGGCACTGTCAGTACAGACACAGAGAGCCTGGGTAGACCTGACGGCTGAAATAACAGCCCTGTTAAGCACAGGGAATAAAAGGGATCAGAGAGAATAAATCTGCAGCATAGTGGGGTTAATGCTTCCAGCTCCAAGTAATTTATACATATCATTATCACTGCTACTGCCTGGGTCACTTCATTTTCCCAAAGCACCAAGGCTAGCAATCTTTGGTAAATCTCATGTACAACTTTGCCTTCTTTGTCTTCTTTTTCTTTATCCTTCTCATTCATTGCCTTTGCATGTCAGTGAACTACTGCTGCCTGTTCCTGATGTGCTGGGTGGAAGCAGAATCTTGGGAAAAAAATCTTTCTGTAAATATCACAAAGACCATTTTTCATTTAAAAAAAATAAAAAAATCCCATTGAGCTGCATTCCTCACCACTGCAAGTTCATGCTCTCAGTGCTGTTACCTAAAGACAGAGGCTTGAGCAGCCAGCGTGCCCCAAAGCATGAGCTCCGTCCAGTCAGCTGGAGAGGATAATTAGGGTAATCTGTGTGCACATGCTTAGAATCTTAGAATGATTAGAGTTGGAAGGGACCTTAAAGATCATTGAGTTCCAACCCCCCTGCCATGGGCAGGAACACCTTCCACTAGAGCACATTGCTCAAAGCCCCATCCAGCCTGGCCTTGAACACTTCCAAGGATGGGGCAATGGTCATGGTTCATGATCTTCTCTTCTCCTTCAGTAAAAAGTACCAGAAAATTTGGGGTTGTTTTTAAAGAATGTAATGAGGTTTAATTCTAATCTGAGAGAAACGACGCTGTTGCTATTCAGGTGACTTGTCAGAGGGTAAGTGCTCTGCGCAGCAGAGTTTGGGAGCTTCTGGAACAGCTCAGGTCGTCGGACCTGACCGTGGTAATTTCATGCCGTACACTTAAATCACCTTCCTGACTCACTGCATGGCTCCTTACCACATAATGGGCACGTGCACTGCGCTGCCGGGATTTAGGCTGTTTCTCCATGTCACGGGTGTCCAGTACAACATTCCTTACACGCTGTCACCAACAACTGTGGAATGTCTTGTGTGGTGGCCCCAGCGCGGATGCTTGGAAACCCTGCTAATCAGCTACAGCGGCGTGGCTCCACGGTACGGCCGTGTTTGTACCCATCATTAAAGCGGAAGGGATTCTGTATCACCCAAACCAATTAGGTGAGACAATTACTAGGACATTTAATTTGTGCCGTTCTGCTCGTTGAGCAGCTCCCCCCACACCCCGCATCTACCCAGGGCACGTGGTTCTGCCCCCGTGTGCACGGACGTTTATCTCTCCATAAAAATACCACTCCGATGTCCTACTTCCAGACAGTTCTGTAAATTCCCAGAATACATTTACAGTGAGGAACAAATCAAACCCTAAACCACAATCGAATTACTGTGCACTGCGTGGAGTATTGACGGGGAGATTTGGCTACTCTTGGAACAGCAGTTCATGAAACAAAACAACAGTAATTTTTCTGCTTCTCTGAGGAAAATTCTGCCTGAGTTACATCTCTATGTTTTTTTTTTTTCATCTCCGTGGGAATTCCTGCGTGAAAAAGATTGAGAAGTATTTGGTGTTTTATTTCATTTGATTCAGGCAGATTAGCAGATCCTTCCAAGGTGACCTCCTGTGGCTACAAAGATGGAGACCTCCTGTGCATATCTGTGAGGAGCTGGTGGTCCTGTAAGTATGTGCTGTGACACTGTTCTTCTCCAAAATATAAGTGTCCAGAAGCCAATTTAGAATCTTTCTTCCCCTTAGGCTTCTATATTACAAAGTAATTTCAGTGCTACATAATTCTCCATCAAAAACTTGCAGCCAGGCACCAAAGCGTGAGGGAGTAAATGAAAGTTAATTGACTTTGGTGACTTATTTGAGGAAGGAAAAAAAATGGAAATTTGCGGCCTTAAAAATGTTTACAGTGCAAAAATAAATGTACAAATGTGGGGGAAACAGCATGACGGGTATCTATATTTGTAGGCATTTGCAGAAATTACAGTTTCCAGTTACCCCAGAGCAGATTTGTTCAGTCAGGATGCTAGTGCTTCCAATTAAATCTCAGCGTGAGAATGTCAAGCTGGAATCTTTGTGGTCCTTGCATCACCCCTGGTAATCCAGGGCTTTGATGCCTTCAGCTGCACCTGCGCTACTTCCCTGTGGTCAGTAGGCTCCAGGGAATGGAATAAAGGTAAACTTTGTGCCCATGACATCCAAATAACTTCATTATCTTGATACACTGACATTTATTCAGTAGACTTTCAAGTATTCAGTTAAAACTTAGCTAATACTTTGACCTGGTGTACATGAACTAAGAGGCAACTTCTGCTCACTTTAGTATTGGCTTTGAACTTCTAGTAGGCTGAAATTCTGTTAAATGTTTTTCATTATTCCATTAAGGAGCAACAAACTGAAGGCAGTGACAGAGAGAAGTGTAAAGATCTGAATTTCCGGTGTCAATGCCCCCGGCGTTTTCAGTGTTTTCCTCAATATCTCAGTATTTCCTCAATATGTTATCCTCAATACACACCGAGATAAATCAGTCTTTCCCAAAAAGGAAGCGGGTGGCCAGCAGTAGGTGCTCCCTGGGGAGGTGTCCCATGCAGTGACAAGTCACAGGGGTCATTGCACAGCCTGGTGCAAGCAGGGGACCTCCCTGGAATAGAAACCACCACCTTCACTTTCCCAGCGTTTGCGTTCCTGCTCCTCACCTACTTCTGAGCGCTGCACGTTTGCTTGATACCAATTTTGTCGCCTCCAGAAAGGGGATAAGCTCAGCCTTGATTTACCCTGTCACAGCAGGAACGTGCACACAGTCTTTCAGGCTGCACAGAAATGTCTCTCGTTGCTCAGAGGATGTGGGTGGTTTTGGCTGGCCTCCAGGCGTGAGGGCTCGTGTCAAGCCAGGAATGAGCTTAAACCAGAAACTCACATTTAATACACCCCAAGGTGTACGAGACACTCCCTCCTAAAGAACTTCATCCCTTTTTGCCTCGAATAGTATCCAGCATAGTCCTTTGCTGCATTGCTTTCTGCCCTACAAACAGGTGATATATGCCACCCCGTTTCAAAGAACGTGAGCACCTTCTGTTGTGAAATCCAGGTATTTAACATTTCTCATGAAAACACTGAACAAGAAGCAAGACCCAGCTTAGCAACAGCTCCTACTGCACACTGTGTTCTCCTCGCTTGGGACTTTTCCTTGCTCTTCTTCATACATTTCCATACTTTCCCAGCCAGACCCACCTACAGGAGGTGGAACAATGGTTTCCCATGAGTAGGACAGGGATATGTGGTAGGTGGCCAGGTTCTGGTGATTTTGGTCCTCCCTGCTGGGACCGTGTACAAAATACCTGGGCAGTTCATGGCCCTGAGACCAAGCACAACCAAGTGACTCCTCAGGGCGATGGCTCAGGAGTACCCCCCCAAGGGGGAGAACAAGCTGCTCTAAAGGCTCTTCTTCACTCAAAGTTATTAAACTTTGTTCCTAGAAAGAGGACACAATTTAGAGGAGAATTTTAAATCCTCCTTTCAAATGAGGAATATCCAATAGCCTTACAGGCACTTTCACTGGAGATGTGGTCCAGCACCGGTGAGAACTGAATCTGGATTTCCTATGTGCTGCGTCTGACTGCTCCAACTTCTGGATCAGATCCTAGGAAGCCATCATCCTAAAATAAATCTAAACAAATTGAGGTCATTTCCAAGAAGCTTTCAGTCAGTGAAATGCATTTTAAAAGCAAAATTATTAGTTTCCAGTAAAATGTCACTTGTATTTTATTTGCCTTTTCCTTTCTTCTATGGCTAGGATACACAGAAGAGGTTTTTTAATGAAAACAATACTCAGGGAATGCCCCTTAGACTTTCTGTACCTAGTTTGCAACTGATACTTGAGAGACTTTTGATGTCCTGTCTGTCTGTGAAGATCTAGCTTTTTTCAGTTGTTCGTGCTTTCCTGCAAAGTACAGCACGCTGCCAGCTCATGCAAGGCTATTAAAGGACAATATATACACCAATATTAGAAATCACATCTAAACAATACAGATATCATCACTAGTGCATGTCGGTACTTATGTCCAACTGCTGAACACAGTTGTATCAGTGGCAATTTGAAAGGGCTGCATTTGTTATGGGCCAGTGTTCTTTTTTCTTCTGCGGGAATTTTTCACTGTTTCGTGATTAAAACCTCCTCCTTTTAAATTATAGGCATGAACTACTACCTGGCTGTCATCCCCTTCCTGGGGGCGGTGGATGCTGGTCTCTTTGGGCAGCTGCAGCACGAGATAGAAATATTGCCACCCCCGGAGCGAAGCGCTGATTTCTGTTACAGCGTTGCCGACTGCCGGTCCCGCATCCCCAAGCTCATGGATGAGTGGAAGGCCTATTTTGAAGTAAATCACTTTTCTTTTTTTTTTTTATTTTTTCCATATTTTGTAGGAAATTATACCAGAATATTACTTTTAAAAGTTATTATTACTGTTGTTTGTAAGAATCAGAAAGCTTGGTTTGCTTTCAGTAACAGCTTGGTATAGAAGTAATGAGAAACAGAAAAAGTGAAAAGCATGGCATAAAAGGAGTCAGAGATAAGAAGGTCAGTTATCTGTACAGATTATGGATTCTTTTCCTTCCTTTTAAGATAATTCTGTGTTATTGGGAGTCTGTCCCAAGAGACTGTTTTGATAACAGTTATATTTGTATTCTTGCTATACTGCTTGTGTTAGCAATGCAAAATCAGCATGTAAGATGGAACATTACCCTCAAGAAATGGTCTTGTGTTGGCTTTATATGGTTCATTATTCCTTTGAATATCTAAAAAACTGAAAATGCTGAAACTTCATTCAGAAGGACACTTATTTATGCAAGTAGATATTCTCTTTCCTCCTCATCCAGCTGTTCCCTAATCCCAAAGATGACGATATTTCTTACTTAATAGATTCATTAACTGCTTTTATAGATAGAGCTCTATATTCAACATTTTTGTTGGTAATTGATAATGAACAGAAAATTTACACCGTAAGTCCTTCTTGGCAACTGTGAATGAAGGCAGAGATTTTAGGAGCAAGACTGGATTTGTTTTCTTACAATTATTTTTCCTAAGAAGTATGTTTCAGGAGTTATTATAAAAGATCTGCTCCTCAAATAGCCACAGTGATAACCATCAAGAATCATTTCCTTATTTTCTGAAAATCTCCAGAAAGTTGTGGCCAAAAGAGTATAAGCAGGTTTTCAGGGGACCCAATATTTCAGCATGGAGGGTTCCATGGCACTCAGATACAAAAGTCCATTGAATTATTGTGAATTATTGTAAAACCCTCACTCTGTTGAAGTCAAAGAACAGGAACTCCAGTTAGCTTCAGCATGGACATGTGTTCACTCTATAAATCTATATTTATCATCTTTTTCTCCCTATGTCATACATATAGTTACTTACAAAGCAACACATCCTAAGTGCCTAATGCAATTTCCCTTAGTTTGCAAACTTTGTATTTTGTGAAGCGAGTGGAAGTCTGAAAAATTCATCGGGTTTAAACCACCACCCTGTTTCTCTGCCTTTCCCTCCACCCCCTGTTGCTGCAGTATCTGTTGTCTACGGAACACAAAGCTGGGAGCCCCACAACCTTCTCCTCCTTCAAACTGGACGATGCCCTCCGTCTGATGTGGAGAGCGCACGTTGCCTCCATTGCGTACGCGCTGCCCAAGTTCCAGGACAGGTACTGGGATGAGAGGGGTGGCCAAAGGGGAATCTTCCCACCTGCGTAGCTCTTTGGAAGGATGGTTTCCCAACCAAGTTGGCATGAGTTTTCTTACTTTAGACCTCTACTCTTTAGGTTCTCCTCTTCCGTCAGCTCTCTTGGAGCATGGGGTGACCAGCAAGAGGTGGTTGTCCCAGCTGCGATGGGTGGGTTGACTCTGGACTTAACAGGAGATGCTGGTCCCTCTCTGGGAGCTGCAGCTGGAGTCAGGAGCTGTGACTAGTCTGGGGAGAGGCAGCCACACCAGGAGAAACTAGGTGTAAAATGCTGAAGTAGGCTTTAAGTCACTGAGACTGCTCGGGACTTTATACTGAACAAAACACATTGGGGATAAATGACAGACTAATGTGTTCTTCAGTGGATTTCAATTATCTGTTATGTTTTTCTTCTTATCCCTTTCAGCTTAAAATATCTCTCTGAGCCAGAAGCACATTTTGGTGAAGACTGGGCTAACGCTGTAGATTTCATTGCAGCCACACACTTCTCTACAGATTTACAGACCACAAACCAGTTCCAGACCTTCCTGCCCCAGAGGATGCTGGTTGAAGGGGATGTCCCCCCATCCATCAGTGACTTCAGCCCACAGCAAAACCGAGTCCTGCTTTCACTGAGAGTCCTTCACAGAGCAAATCAATTAACAGGTATGAGCCAGACCTACAAACATCTCTAGTCCTTAGATATTTAATATGTTGTTCTCTCTTTCAATACCTCTCTCCATAATAACACAGTGATTTTTTGGATATACAATAGTGTAAACACTTCCTAAAGAGCAGCGATAAAACAGTACAGCTGGAAATACAGCCATAAGTAAACAAGACACCAGGGAGCAGCTGCAGGGATGGGGTAATGCTGACGATACGCAGTGAGGATTTCACAGGAGACAAACACATCCTTTGTTGGAGCACAAAACCTTACTTTTTTCCCTCCATTTTTCATAAGAACTTTGAAAACACAAAGAGTAGTTTGTGTTTCACTAGTTACATCTGAAATCATTAAAGCTGTAAATGAAGTTATTCGATCAGCGGAGGTGGTTACAAAAAATGGGCAAATGATCAGGAACAACAGTTTGTGTGCCCACAAGTGTTCTGGTTTCGGGTTTTGTCTCAGTCTTTGGCCTAGGAGAGAATATTCAGGCTATCCCAGCACAATACCTGTCCCGGCAGACCCGGATCCTTGGACAATGCCGGAGTTTCACTAAAATAAGTTGTGCGTCCCCATCCAGCGGCGAGACACAGAATTACACCCTTCCGAGGTTTCAGCTCACTCGTGGGGACTGCTGGGTTGGATATTTGTGTTTGTCCTTTGTGAAGGAAAGTTATTTTGAATCTTAAAACGAAAATTCAGTATAAAAATACACTGAAAAACTAGTATCCAGAGCTACGGCGTGTGCTTTGTGATTGTCGTCTTCTGGCCATACATCCCAGTGAAAATTCTTTTGCTAGTTATATTTGTAGTTGAAAAAGACACGTGATGAAGCTGTTCAGTGTTACAAAGGAGCATCCTCGCATCGCTGAGTGCTTCCCTCACACCTCCCACACAGCATTATTCCTCAGAGAATAAGGATTTTGGCAGCTCCAGCCCATGCCTGGTAGCCTGTGCCACAGCTCAGGGTTTCTTGACCTTTCTCCAGGAGGGGAGGGGGACGCAGCAAGGAAAGCACCACCAGCAGAGCAGCGAGGAGGGAGCAGAGCATCAGGGCAGCAGCGAGGAGGGAGAGAGGAAAAGAGGTGTGGATGATGAAGATGATACAGGGAAGGAAAGAGAGGGATGAAGAAGTTTCATGCAGGTGCAGCCATCACAAGGTCCATAGCTGAAATCCCTTGCCTTGCAGGTGAGAGATTTCCCTGACTCTGAAGGGATGGGCTTTGTGTTCAGCTGAGCACCAAATGCTGGCTAACTCAACCCGGTGACTGCTTTGCAGATCAGAAAAGGAGCTTTAAACTAAATTTGACTTGGGTCTGGAGCCACAGCCTCAGCGAGGACCTGAAACACTGGATGCTATTGCTACAAAACTGGGATGGCAAACTGTGACATGCTGTTTTGGTAGAGTCGGATTCCTCAGACTTTTAAAGACATCCCGTGTGGTGTGGAGTCCTCTTCTGGTGCTGCAAACTTCAACAGCAGATAGAGGGTCTCAGTACCTATCGGGATGAGACTCTGTCCAATCCAGAGTGAGATTTGGTTTCTTGATTCAGAACTTGAGTACTCTGCCAGTCCCACAGGGACCTGTACTGAGACAGCGCTCAGTACAGACAGTGCTGCCTCTAAAGCTTTTTGGCTTGTGGGCTGTCAGAAGATTCACATTTTATGCTCTATCCCTCAGCAATATTTAAAGGCAGAACAACAGATGCCTTTTTATTCGAGACCTTTCCTGCTGTCCTCACCTTTCCTGCGGTCCTCCTAGGCAAGAGGAGCGTTTGCTGCCTTCGCCTCTGAACTCCTCATCTCCCTCATACAATACTGTGCAAACTCAGTTCTTCACTGGTGAGG
>JAHREE010142175.1:0-11877 GCA_033628505.1 Tringa tobata | reverse complement strand
GCTGCATGTGGCACCCACGCCAGCGTGGGGGGGGTCACTGGGGATGACTACCGGTGACCCCTTGTGTGCGGCCGGTGATGCAGAACCTCGCTTGGGCCCCCTCCTCCCATGGCTCCCCTCCCTCATCAAGAGTCCATCCTCCCCAGCTTTCCTGGAACCCCTCTAGGGACTGGAAGGGGCTCCAAGGTCTTCCCGGAGCCCTCTCTTCTCCAGGTTGAACCCCCCAACTCTCTCAGCCTGTCCTCCCAGCAGAGGGGCTCCAACCCTCCCAGCATCTCTGTGGCCTCCTGTGGCCCTGCTCCAACAGGTCCACGTCCTCCTGATGGTGGTGGCCCCAGAGCTGGAGGCAGCACTCGGGGACAGGGGGTCTCTCCAGAGCGGAGCAGAGGGACAGAATCCCCCCCTCGCCCTGCTGGCCACGCTGCTGGGGATGCAGCCCAGGGTGCGGGGGGCTTTCTGGGCTGTGAGCGCACGTTGCCCGCTCCTGTTGAGGTTCTCATCCACAACCGCCTCCAAGTTCCTTCTCCTCAGGGCTGCTCTCCATCCACCCTCTGCCCAACCCAGATTTGTGCCTAGGACTGCCGTGACACAGGTGCAAGACCTTGCCCTTGGCCTGGTTGAACTTCATGAAGTTTGCACAGGTCTTGCTGTGCTTCTGCTGGTGCTTTCATTCAGCGCTGCCAAGTCTGCAGCATGGCGGGGGGGACGACACGACACAGCTCTGCCCTTTCCTCCGCCCGCCCCTGCAGTTGGAATCAGTGTGCAGTTCCCCATGCAGGTCGGGCTACGGCTGGATCCCCTGTCCAAAGCAGGGAGTGCTTCTGCAACCCTGGGCACAAGTGGGTCTTGGTCCCAGATGAGGGAAAGAGGGAGGGGACGAGGAGGGCGGTACACTGCACAGGGCTCCAGTTGGCAGTCCATCTGTAGTGATAAAAAAGCACACAGCTCGCTCTCCCCTGAGAACGGGTTTAATGGGGAGGAGCGACACTGCTGTTTCTTTCAAATAGAAAGGATGAAACCCACAGGGGAGACATCCACATATGCACACTATGTACAGAGTGACACAGGCAGTGCCAAGCACACACCCCCCACACCCTCCCCACATCCCTGTGGTGAGACAAAGACTGGGATTTAAGGGGGTGCGGGATGATGACATCATGATGACGGAATATCCGGATGGGGCCTGCCCACAGGGCTGGGGAGGGTAAAACTCTTTGGTTTCAACATTTAAGACTGTGGCATGTACATCGGGCTGGGGGAGGCAGAGAAACGTTCCAAGCACTGGAATGAAACAGCTCAGTAAAAAAAGTTCCCCCCTGAAGAGGTGACCTAAGTACCTGATCAGGGTTGTGGCTGTGCCTGAGACCCAGTAACATTCCTTCCCTGAAAGAGCCCAACATTGACAAACAGGAGAAGGGGAGACTTCAGGGGTGTTTCTCCTCCTTTACCCCCTACCCCAGGCATAAACCTGCATGTGAGAAAGGACTCTGCCCCCTCGGGTTGCAGACATGCCCACCTGATAACTGGTACCTCTCAGTTAGCACAGGGAGTTGAGGAAATGGCTCTCCCCTGCCAGAGAGCTCAACATGGAGCTCATGTCACCCACAGCCATGTTGGCACCACCAGATGCTGGAAGCAGGAGGCCACCAGCAGGGCTTGGGGGCCCGGGTAGCACAGGTGTCTCTGGATCTTCCACAATGGCAGCAAAGTCAAGGTGCGTATTCTCCAGGTCCAGGGAGTCCAGGCTGTTTGCCACCTGCTCCCCTGAATCCGGGTAGTAACAGGAGCTGCCTTTGAGTCCTTCCAAGCTCCCACCATAATTCCCTGTACCCCCACAGCTTGCTGCTGTTTGGCCCAGCAGCTTATGCCCACCTTTGCCCACCTGCAAATGTGTGCCCTGGCCTGGGTAATATGGCAGGGCATTACCAGGCCCCTCAGGTGTGGAGCGGGCAGGTGACAAGCGAAGTACACGCCGGGAGCTGGCTTCCACTCCCTCATAGGAACGACTTGGCTGAGGCAGGTTGCCTGTGTAGTTCAGGCTGTTTTGGTGACCAGACGGTTTAGGGCCACCAGGCGGGTGCGGCACCATCTCTGGGTTGAAGCATGGGGCATTTAGGAGGTGTTGGGTCTCTGCCAGACCCTGCAGGTGATCTGGTTTGGCTTGGTAACCAGAGTACTTGGGGCTGAGGTACAATGGGGCTTGCATGGCTTGGCACTGCCCAGGTTCACTGGTCATCTCCATGCCAGCCTCCCCTTCTTTGGAGGTGAGTTGGTCTCCCCACATCAGAGTCTGCTGGGCCTGCACATAGCTACGGACCATCAGTTCTTTGGTCTGCACAGCGGGGTTCTGGGCTTTTCTACCACTTGGGCTCAACATGCCCATGTAAGTGACAGGCGCCTGTCCCTCAGACTGGTAACCTCCAGGCCCTACATTCATGGCTTGGCCAAACGATGCAGGAGGTGACATGGACCCAGCAAGCTTGGTATTTTGGCAGGAAGCAAGTGCTGGGGCAGGTGCTGGGTAACGCTGCTCAGATTTGATCTGTAGTCGGTTAAGCCAGTGCCCTGCAGAAAATCCACTGTCCTGGCATGAGCTTACAAGTTTGGGTTGCTGCCCACAAAAACTGGGTAGTGGGTACTCAGTACTTTGATGGTGACAATGTGGCCCAGACATGGCAGCAGCAGAGGCACTGACACTGAACTGCCCAGAACTCATTTCCAGACTGCCTTGGGGAGGTTCATCCCAAGTAGCTGGTATGGTCCTGTTGCCAGTGTTCATACTTGCGAAGTGCTGGTTCATCTGGCACTGAGGGAGGGAGAACTCAGACTGAAGAAACCCCTTCTCCATGTCCCCATGCCCTCCCAGGTTCAGCTGCATCCCCCCCACGGTCCGATGAGTGCTCCCATAGAGGCCTTCGGACTGGAGCTCCACACTTGTCCCCTGGCATGGGAAGCTTTCCTCGGGGTAGTTCAAGTACTGTTCCATCTCCAGCAAGCCAGACTCTGGGCCTGGGCCAGGGCCCTCTATGCTCACATTCTCCAAGAAGACATTTTCACTGATGCTGGGTGGGCGCGGGGAGAAGACATGGCGCTGAAGGTTGGCATCAGAACCACTTAAGGGCTGCAGAGCAGTTCTGCCCACTCCTGGCACATTCACGTTACCCATGCTCTTAAAACGATGCACCTTGGGCACAGCATGAGGGTTGGCCGTGGTCCGGGCAGGGTCACTGGCCCGCCGCACACCGTTCCGAGGCACCAGGTGAGGGGGACCGCTGCCTGCATAGCCAGGGTAGTCATTGGAACTGTGCCTTCGCAGCAAACCGTTTGCAAGGTAGCAGGGTTTGGCTGGCCCAAGGTAGTCCCCAGGTAAGATGCTGTGGCCACCCATGCCCACCCGTTCCCTGTTGGGCAGTGGGGTTGGAGGTGGGCCACCCGTGGCCGCAGCATATTTGGCCTTGAGACGGTAGCGCTGGGCCGGGGTAAGGTTGCCCACACCTGGTAGCCCTCCACAGTGGCTGCCATCACTGGAGCGTCGCGAGGTGTCCGGAGAGATGGGGTCATAGCCGTCTGCCAGTCCTGCCCCGCTGGGCATTGCCCCTGCCTTGCTGCCACCCAGGCATGGCCCAGCCAGGTAGGGGGACACCAAGGACGAGCGCCGGCTCACTGTGTAGGCTGAGCTTACGGTGCTGGTGGCACTGCTCCGGCGCTCGTTGGGTGGCACGGCCATCTCTGCCACTGACAGCTCCGCAACGCGCCGGTGAGAGGCGGCTGGTGGTGGCACGGAGACCCCGGGCACCTCTCCGGGCAGGCCTGAGGAAAGAAAAGGAGAAGTTACACCAGGGCACTCAGGACACAACAGCATGGCACCAGCGGTCAAAGCACCCAGTGCCAGGATGTGGCCTCCTCCATGGTTAGTGCCTGGTAGGACGGGGAGCAGGTTCAACTGGTGGCAACAAAGAGGGGGCAGAAAATTGAGAATCATTTAGGTTGGAAAAGACCTTTAAGATCATTGAGTCCAAAGACGGGGCACAGCCCAGACATGGGGGTCCACCACTAGTGAAAGAAAGATGTGGAAACTTCTCTGGCTGCAAACCAGACCTCTCTTGACGCAGGGCGCATGGGACTGGCCCTGCATCGGGGGGGGAGGGAAGCACAGTCTCACCGGCTCCAGGGATGGCTGGCAAATTCAGGCCCTTCGTAGCTGACGGCTTCCTCATCTGCTTCAGTTTGTCAATGCGAAGATTTTCTAGCTTGTGGAGGGCCATGAGCCCCGAGGTGCCCATGGGCTCACCAGGCACCACATCCTCCAGTGTGGACAGATCCTCGTAGCTCCCGCCTGCATTGCCTGCCATCTCCACCCCACTGTCATTGTTAGTGGTGCTGCCAAGTGGGGAATGGTCACTGCTGCACGACGATTGCCCGCCTGGGCTGGGCTGCGGCTTCTAGGTGGCACCCAAAACATTAACCAAGAAAAAGGGGGTCAGATATCCACTGCACACCTCGTGGAATCTGTGAGCCCGCACCCTGTCAGATGTGGAGGTTACTCCCCTACCATGCAAAGTGGCTCCTCCAACAGATCTGGCCCGGACTCCCTCTGCCATTGCACCCCCCCAGCTCCTTACCAAGGCCAAGTCAGGCACCAAGAGTTTGCTGTCATCCTTCTTGGCCTCAGCAGGGCCATTTGTGTCTTTCTCCTGCTTCATGTCAGGGGGGCCACTGGGGGTGGGAAGTGCCCGGCCTGGCACGACATCCCCTCGGTGCTTCTTGGTGACATGGGCATCAGGACCATGCACTGTCTTCACATGTTTGCGCAGGGAACTGGGGTCTGTGTAGCGCTTGGTGCAGCCTGGAATCTTGCACACATAGGGTTTCTGTCAGGGAAAAAAGGTAGGAACAGTGGAGGGAAGGTGTCAGCTCCGACTAGAGACCCCTCCCAACAAAGGACCAGCTGGGCATGAAATAAATCCCCCTCCCTCCCCTCTCGAGATGGCCCATGAATTGAGGGAACTGAAGGTGGGAAGGGATCAAAGAAGCTGAGTCCCCTTGGAGGGGACAGCTTAGGTGTTACAGCAGGGCTTTGGAAGAGGTCATAGGGAGCCAGAGGAAGAATGCAAGGATGGTGCCTCAGAGGAGCAGGGCAGGTGGTAAAGGGACCCTGGTGGGAACAGGGAGCAGGAGGACATACTTTATTAGAGCAGGCAAGGAGGGAATTGGGACACACAGGGAAAAAAACAACCAAACAAACAAAAAACAAAACGGGGATGCAGGGAGTTTACAGAGTACAGGACTGATCAGGAAGCATAAGGGGAGCCCAAAGGGGTGCAAGGAGCCCCAGATGGGTCAGTACCTCATTGGAGTGAGTACGGTTTTGATGCTTGGCCCGGTCGGAAGCATTGGAGAAGGCCTTGTTGCAACCCTCATGTTCACATACGTAGGGTTTTTCACCCGTGTGTGAGCGTAGATGCGTCTTGAGGTTCTCCAGGCGTGAGTAGGCTTTGTTACAGCCCTCAAACTGCGCAGGCAAGCAGGGTGAAACATGCCACACACCTTCAACAGACCCTGTACCACATCACCCCCACACTACACACCCACGACACATCTGCCAGGGACACGTATCGCACCTCCCAGCCAATGCACAACACACCTGCCCTGCTTCAGGTACGTGTCCTCACACCACTACACAGCCCTCTATCCTTCACAGAATAGTAGAATGGTTTGCGTTGGAAGGGACCTTAAAGATCATCTAGTCCCACCCCCCTGCCCTGGGCAGGGACACCTCCCACCAGACCAGGTTGCTCAAAGCCCTGTCCAATCTGGCCTTGAACCCCTCCAGGGATGGGGCAGCCACAACTTTTCTGGGCAACCTGGGCCAGGCTCTCACCACCCTCACAGCAAACAATTTCTTCCCCAGATCTCATCTAAATCTCCCCTCTTTCACTGTAAAACCCTTCCCCATCGTCCTATGGCTCCCCTCCCTGATCAAGAGTCACCCTCCCCAGCTTTCCTGGAGCCCCTTTAGGGACTGGAAGGGGGCCTAAGGTCTCCCTGGAGCCTTCTCTTCTTCAGGCTGAACCCCCCCAACTTTCTCAGCCTGTCCTCCCAGCAGAGGGGCTCCAGCCCTCACAGCATCCTTCTGGCCTATGTGACACCACCTCACTATGCACTGGCCACGTGGCCATGCCATACCCAGCCCGCTACATACGTCTCTACCTCTGCCATGCCATTGCTCTCACAGGCTCTGGCCTGCCACACATGAACCCCGCTCCATCATGCACTATCATGTTCCTGACCACCCTGTCTGTCCCACCTCATCTTCCCCACCACATGCGCCTCTCAATGCCATATACCAGGGTGGGACAGCTCGCACCCTGCCCTGAGCTCTGCCCGCTGCAAGGCACCACAGCTTGGCTGAGGTTTTGCAAAGGCTCATGCCAGCTCACCGTGCATTTGTGAGGTTTCTCGCCTGTGTGACGTCGCATGTGCACCACCAACATGTACTGAGCCTTGAAGGGCCTCTGCTCCCGGGAACATGCTGCCCAGTGGCACACAAACTCCTTCTTCTCCCCATGGATATGCTCATTGTTGATGTGCTGAGGAGAGAGGGGCATCACTGGTGGCACTGGTGAAGGCACCAAGGGTCAGGGAGATTCAGGTGTCTTAAAAGAATATCATGGGAGAAATGGACACAGTGGGAGACACCAGTGGTTAGGGGAAAACAGAGTGGTCAGATGTTGTCTGGAGGAGGCAGGGGACACAGGAGATGGCTGGGGGCTATTTTAGGAGGACCAAAAGAAGACATAGGGATCAAGGTAGTCTGAGGGGTGGTCAAGGGGATACAGGAGAGTTTGAGTGGAGGGAGACAAAGAGCAAAGGAGGAAGTCTGGATGCACCAGTGGTTCAGGAGAGCTGCCCCAGGGGTGAGGAAGGCCAGACTGGATGTTCCCCCGAGGGACATGGTATGGAATGGTCACAAAGAACCTGCCCACAAAAAGTGGAGGATGCATGTCCCTCCCTTCCAAGGGGCAACTTCCAACATTCTGCACCTCTGTGGTGAATTCTCGGTGGGGGACAGAAGGGGATGACAGTCTCAGAACAGGGGTTGTGGGTTGGCACAGGGGGATGTCAGCCAGCAGCCTGAGGGCAGGTTCTGGGACTGGGGGTACCCAGGCAGGACCTCACTCACATGCACCAGCTGCTCCTGTGTATCGAACTCCTTGGCACAGCCGTCCCAGTAGCAATTGGTTTCATACACAGTCTCAGACTCTGGTTTCCCATCTTCCTTCTCCAGATCTTCACGAACTTCGAGCAGCCCCAGCAAGGGGTCCTGCGGGAGCACAGCCAGGTGAGCAGTCCCAGGTATGACCCTTTATACTGTTACTGGGAGTGGTTCCGGGGAGGGGCGTACAGCCCCGGGAAAGTCGGGGTGCGTCTAAAGGCCTGGAGAGTACCTGGGTGCCTGTGGAAGCTGGACTGGAGATGTCACACTCGGACCTCTCTTCTGGGTGTTTGCTTGTCAGAGGGCTGCTCAGGCTCCACTCCAACTTTAGCTGCTACCAGTGCAGGGGGTAAGGGGAAAACAGTCAGCATTGGACCATGTCTTATATGGGATGCACCACTTATATGGACGCAAGGCTGCCTTACCTGGCAGTGTTTGAGAGTCCCACAAGCTGGGGCATGGTGCAGGAGCCCTGGGTGGGTGGAGAGGTGTTCATGGGAGCTACATGGGGGTGGTGGGGGCGTGTGGCTGTACAGGTGGCCTTGGCCCTTCTGCTGACCCGATGGGCTCTGGTACCCCAGTGATGGACTGAAAAGAGCAAGAGGGATGAACAGATGACACATTAGAGGACAGAAATTTAGGTCTTCTGAGCCGAGGACCCCAGGTGTCTGAACTCCCAGCCACTCCTTCCCTAACCCACCATCCCACTCTGCTCCCGCATTTCCGAGCCCTTACCCCAGGCACTCCCCAAGTTGGGAATTCAGGCTCCCAGACTGACAGGCTGCAGGCATGCCAGTGGGACTGAAGGCTGGTGCCCACCTGATGGTGCTGATGGAGAGGTGGCCATAGGAGCCACTGGCAGAGGCGCAGCGGGAGTTGATGAACGCAACGAGGGAGTTGGGTGAGGTGCGGATTACCGTCTGCAGGTCAATGCTAGAGTCTGACAGGGGTGAGATGGACAGTGCCCGCTTCTTGCCCAGTTTGCCTGCACCACGGGGCGTTGAGAACCGTGAGCCTGGGATGGCAGCAGAGAGTGGGGGGCAATCCTCTCAGCATGGGTCCTAGGAGGCTGAAGAAACCCCCAAGGACACAAGCCTGGTGCTTTGGAGCCTGGAGGAGTACCCTGAGTGTGCCAGCTAGCTTCTAATTAAGAATAGAATAGAATAGAATAGAATAGAATAGAATAGAATAGAATAGNTAGAATAGAATAGAATAGAATAGAATAGAATAGAATAGAATAGAATAGAATAGAATAATCTCAGCTGGAAGTGACCAAAAATAATCATCTAGTCCAACTGTCTGCCAATTCCGGCTGACCAAAAGGTAAAGTATGATATTAAGGTCATTGTCCAAATGCCTCTTAAACACTGACAGGCTTGGGGCATCGACCACTGCTCTAGGAAGCCTGTTCCAGTGTCTGACCCCCCTCTCAGTAAAGAAACGTTTCCTAATGTCCAGCCTAAACCTCCCCTGGCACAGTTTTGAACCGTTCCCACAGATCCCATCCCTGCATACCAGGGAGAATATCTCAGCACCTTCCTCTCCATGTCCCCTCCTCAGGAAGCTGGAGGGAGCAATGAGGTTGCTCCTCAGCCTCCTTTTCTCTGAACAAGGCATAGCTGCTCCTTAGCTGCTCCTCGTAGGACATTCCTTCCAGCCCTTTCACCAGCTTTGTTGTCTTCCTCTGGATCCATTCAAGGAAATTCTCATCCTTCTTAAACAGTGGGGCCCAGAACTGCACATAGCACTCAAGCTGAGGCCACACCAACGCTGAATGCAGTGGGACAGTCACCTCTCTTGACTGGCTGGTTGTGCTGTGTTTGACACACACCCCCTAAGAATGCAGTTTGTCCTCTTGGCTGCCAGGGCTCACTGCTGGCTCCTATTGACACTGCTGCAGACAAGTACCCCTAGGTCCCTTTCTGCAGGGCTGTTCTCCAGCCACTCCTCTCCCAGTTTATACTTGTTGCCAGCTTTAGACTGTGGCAAAGCTCAAAAGTGTCCTTCCCTCCCTGCCGCAGTCATCAATGTTCACAGGAGGTATCTGAATCCCTTGACACACGTGTACTCCCTGCAACTGCTGATACCATCCCAAGAAAAGTGCCTCATCCCCTTGGCCACAGCCAACACAAATGCTCCTGGTTCACACAGGCATCACTGTTCCATGAAAGACACCTGAAGCCCCAGCAGTTTCCTCTGTCATCACACGCATCACTGTCCCCAGCACTGTCTGACCCCTTCAGCACACAGACCCGCACTCCTGACACAACATCATCCCCAGGAGACGCCTAAACCCCCACCTGCCCCATGCCCTCCCAAGACCAGAGACTTACCATCACCACTGCCTGGGTGCTCAGTTCCTGGCACCAACCCGTAACCACGGTGATTGCTCATGAGGTTTGACTGATGGCGTAATGGGAAATCAAGGCCTGGCAGAGGGGAGAAGAAAGATGGAAAGACATATTAGGGTGGGTGGCACAAGGGGGAGAGGGAAACCCCACAGCATCCCTGAACCCGTAGGCTGAATCTGAAGTTGAGCGGCCCTCACAGGCACTGCTCAGGCCCAGGCACTGCTCAGGACGAGAGGGCTATGACCGACCTTGTGGCCCTGGGCCACCTGGGGCTGGTCCGTGTGGTGGGCGCAGGCAGCAGTGCTCGGCATAGCCGGTGGCTGGGGCGCTGACAGGGTTGAACATGTCGCGGCAGGGCCTGGCCAGGCTCAGGAGCACATCTGGTCCTCGCCGAGGGGCTGGAGCCGGTCGGGGCCTGAGGAGGACAAGGGTGCGCTGGGGTCCCCGCCCGCCATCCCCGCGCCCTCCGGGCTCCCGCGCCCCCCGGCGCCGTTCCGTGCCCGCCAGGGGGCGCCGCAGCACCGCGCAGCCGCGGGCCGACGGAGCGCCCGGGCACGGGGGTCCCCCCGGTCCCCGGCGGGCCACGGCCCGGGACCTCCCGTCACGGCCCCGCACCCACCCGCCCAGGGTGCACAACCCTCGGTGCACCCCCTTCACGGCAGCCCCCGACACACACCTCTGCCCTTAGCCCCACGGCAAAGGGACATCCCAGGGGCACTGACTGCCAAGGCGGGAAGGGCAGGTGACAAAGGGGGAAACCCTGTCCCCCCATTTTGAGGCACAAACATGAACAAAGAGGGTCCCAGGCAGAGGAATTGGGCTAGAGGGCATCTGACTCGGCAGCAACCAGCAATCAACATCTCCGCATACTCAAAAACTTTGGTGGCCCCTGGCATTTTCCCTTGCCCCCTCCCACACCTACACATCCTGGTGCTCCCCTTCTATCAGGGTGGCCACCCCTGCACTAAGGGCTCCCACTTTCTCCCTGGGGCCACTCCCCACCTGGAGCAAAGGCCCATATGTACCTGGAAGGGAGAAGGGGCTTGGTGCAAGAGGAGATGTCTGTGGGGCCAGGGTGCAGCCCTCCACATCCCTCTCCTCCCTTGCTGACCCCACAGAGACATAAACCATGCAGAGCAGTGGATGCCTCTGACGGGCTAGGTGAGGGCAGGAGGTACAAGCCATTGCAGCTCTGTGTCACCGTAGCCACCTAGCCAAACACGGAGGCCATCTGCCACCCCCTCCAAAGCAAGTACGTCTGTCCCCATGCCCCCAGAGCCTGGCAGGCCCCCTGTGGCACCAGCACGGGGGAGTTAACACATCCTAAGCACAAGGACCACAGTACAGATCAGACTATTGCCTGGTTTGAGACCACCTCTGATAGCTTGGCACAAGCGGCGACACTGCTGCAGGACACCCTCTGGACACCCATCACAGGCACCCCAGGACACTGACTTAACAAGGTGCCCCTGTGCTTGGTGCTGTACTAAAAGGGTCCTGTCCCAGAAAGCCCACTGCAGTGTCTGTTGCACGAGGAATGAAATACACATGTGCACCCAGACACTCACACAAACATCTGCACTCAAGCACACAACTGGATATAAAAATTGCGAGCCCTAACTGCCGAAAGGGGAAAATAAGGCACAGATGGTTAGAACCATCCTTAGTCAAAGGACCTGAGTTGGCACCTTGCTCTGCCCTCCCCAGGGGTCCTTGCAGCATCTGCAGGTCCCACCCAGCCCTGCCTTGGCCATGGGTCCCCACCCTGCCTGCAGGTCCAAACCCTGCCCTGTCCCACCCACACATCGCACCCCTGCCCACAGGGCTCAGCCCAGCCCACTGCGGCATCCCTGCCTGCAGGTTCCTTCCCTGTTCCCGGGTCCCATTTCCACCTGCTGCTCTGCCTGGCCCTGTCCGCACTCAGATCTCCGACCGTGGCTGTGCCTTTGACCTTCACACTCGGGTCCTGGCCCACAACTCCATTCCCACCTACAGTCACTGTCCTGCCCCGAGACCCCCGAGGGCTTACATGAAGGACAGAGGCTCTGGAAGGAGAAAAAAAACACAGGGTGAGAGAGAGACACATATGGGTGGTGCTGGGAACAAGGCCTCCTGCCCCCTCAACCTCCCCCTCTGAGAGACCAAGGGAATCACCCCAAACAAGGGGTTCTGGGGGAGTGGGAGCCCCTCACCCCACTGGGAAAGTCCTAGGTTGCATTTAGAGCACGGGGGGCCGAGGGGGGCAGCAATTCTTCCGCATGAGTTGCCCCTTTGAAAGCTTGTCTCGGGGCTTTGTGAGAGTGTCAGCCA
>JAHREE010142159.1:0-10033 GCA_033628505.1 Tringa tobata | reverse complement strand
CCATGGCTCCCCTCCCTGATCCAGAGTCCCTCCCCATCTCTCCTGGAGCCCCTTGAGGGACTGGAAGGAGCACGCACAGGGTGTCAGTGGTGGAGATGGCAGGCACCAGGACGCCCTTAGCACTGATGTGTGAGGGTTGGGTAGAGCAGCAAGCAAAGTCAATATGAATTCTCAGAGATTGGTGTTTCCCTCTGTCCATCTCTGCTGCAGCTGGAGTCCTTCAAATCCCAAGTGCTGGGAGTCTGTTCTCCAGGAGCAGCGGGAGCTGCAGGGACGGCTGTGACGGAGCAGCAGGTGAGTGTGGCTACCAGCACGTGGAGATGCTCCATGCTTCCAAAGCCCAAATTGGCTCGAGTCAGATGCAGCAGAATGGCCACCGTGCCTGCTGCATCCACAGGAGTGCTGGTTGCAGCCAAGCTTCTTCAGATCCTAAGTCGTGCTGCAGCTCTCCCAGGTTAATGGCACTGCTCTGGGATGTGAAGGAGACACGATCCTTTTTGTCCCCCAAAGAGTCAGTGGACTCTTGAAGCCCAGGAGTCTGACCTGGCTTCCAGTGTGATGCAAGTCTCAATCCTCACTTGCTGAGACAATCCATGGACCCTCCACAGGAAAAGGGTGTGAGTATAAGGCCTTATTCTCCTGTTCCCTCACATGCTTTTGCCAGGTGATAGAGAAGGTGAGGCAGATCTCTGAAGAAAGCCAACAAAGTCATGAGAGAGAGAAGTGTCTGCAGGAGGAATTAAGTTCCCGGCTCTCAAAGGAGAAGGAAGTGTCCCAAAGTGCCGAGGTGTTCAAGAAATCCCTGCAGGAGCTCCAGGTCAGTCCTTTAAATACTGATGATCAACTAGCAGGCAGGAGGTTGGTGGTGCTGGGCATTTTTGGGGCCTGAGGATAGGTCAAAAGACACACTTGTGGATCCCCACTAGCCAGTGTGCAGCTCTCCAGATGTGCCAGAGGTGAGTGTAGCCCCAAAAAGCATTGGTTGGAAACAAATAGGAGGTGTCACAGAAGTGTGTCCTCCCTTGGACCGGCCAATCCACCAAAGATATCGACCCGTGAAGTGTGGTACCAAAGCGTTCACGTGGTTGTGCTCAGGTCTTTCTCAGAGATGTTGTGTTGTGTGCCACGTCCCAGGAGCCCTCTGAGCATGGAGGGTAGCCTGTTCACCGGCTGTCTTTTCTCCAGGCATGCCTGAGGAGCTCCTGCAGCAGCAACAGCCTGCGAGGGGAGCTGGGGAGGCTGGAGGAGGTGTGCCTGGTCCCCCCCATCTCGACCATTGGGGCAGCGGTGGTGGAAACGGCACGTGTCCCCCTGTCCTGGCTGGAGGCTGTGGAGCAGCTCCTGGCCAGTGTGGGGATGGACCTGCACACCTCTGGCAAAGGTCCGTGTCCCACTGGGTGTCTGGTGGGGGGTCACTGCTCCTGGTGGGGTTTCCTGGCTAGCTAGAGGAGAAAGCCCAGCGTGAGCCACTCCTTGGGGATGGCAGGCCTCCATGTTGGGGCAAATCTCAGGCAGTTTGGGCAACTAAGAAACCTTCTGGGGGAAAGCACGAGGAGCGGAGGGGTGTAAGAGAAGGGAGCATCGCTTGTACATCACAGTGACAGCCTTCCCTGGACTAACCATGGCTGGTGAGGTGTGAGAGGTCCTTATTTGTGGAGGCTTGTGTCTGGGCTTGTGAATCGAGGCGTGATGAAGGTAGACGTTCTGATGGGCTGCAGGCAACCCCGTTTCATAGCTTGGATCCCTCCCTGCATCCCAGGTGTGGTTGGGCTTGACAGCAGTCAAGGAGCTGGTGCCTTGGATGGTTGTCTTCGTCCTGTGACGCTTGTGGAGCGAGGCTTCTCCCCGGGGTTGGTGTGCTCGGGCAGTGTGCCTGCTCTTATTCCCTGCTTCTGCGATGCCAGTGCCACGTGTAGCACTCTGGGTGGGTTTTATGTGGGATGCGATGTGCTGGACCCGATGTACTGATATCGTGGTGATTCAGTCAAAGTGGGTTGTATCCTTGGTGACATACAGGAAATTTTTCTTGTCCTGGATTGTGGCTGTGGCACTGGCTGAGATCTGATCCCCTCGTCCTGGTGTTGCAAAGTATTTTGTCTTTCCTTTCCTCTTCTCAGCACAGAAAGGACATGGGCCTTTTGGAACGGGTCCAGCAGAGGGCCATGGAGATGCTGGGAGGTCTGGAGCCCCTCTGCTGTGAGGACAGGCTGAGAGAGTTGGGGGGGTTCAGTCTGGAGAAGAGAAGGCTCCGGGGAGACCTTGGAGCCCCTTCCAGTCCCTCAAGGGGCTCCAGGAGAGATGGGGAGGGACTCTGGATCAGAGAGGGGAGACATAGGACGAGGGGGAAAGGTTTGACACTGAAAGAGGGGAGATGGAGATGGGATCTGGGGAAGAACTTCTTTGCTGTGAGGGTGGTGAGAGCCTGGCCCAGGTTGCCCAGAGAAGCTGTGGCTGCCCCATCCCTGGAGGGGTTCAAGGCCAGGTTGGAGAGGGCTTGGAGCAACGTGGTCTGGTGGGAGGTGTCCAGGCTTGGAACTAGATGGTCTTTGAGGTCCCTTCCAACCCAAACCACTCTATGGTTCTATGATTCCTGTGCAACTCCTGCTGTGGAGCAGCAGAGCAGTCGCTGTGAGGCGTTTCCCAAAAACCACGGGAGGTGAAGGGTGTGTGGGAAGGAAAGCATCGGTCTGTGTCAAAGCAGCGTGTGTCACGGAGCGTCGCTGCAGAGGGGCAATTGCTGTGACAGCAGCGTGGGGAGGGGGAGCATCACACAGGGGTGCAGGACGTGCCGTGGCCTCGGCGAGGGGGCAGGAGGAGCTGGTTGTGGTAGACACAGAGGTAGACACGCTCAGCTGGTCTCTAGGAGCTATTCCAAGGGGATCTTGGGGCTGGGATCCCATAGCCAGGAGGCTAGTGAGGGTCTCCAGGCTAGTGAGGGTCTGTGGGTGCAAGGCAGAAGTGCTGCCACGGGTCTCTCCTTCCCCGACACCAGCATCTCCCGTGGCCCAGCCTGGAGGAAAACCCACCCTGAGTGTGTTTTTTGGGTGTCCCAGCTAGTGCCAGGGGGTGACTGTCTGGGAAGGTAGTGGTGGTCCCTTCTCCTGCCTGTGGAGGAAGGCGGACACCCACCATCAGGCGAGGAGGGTTGAAGGCCAGCAGTGGCCAAAGAGAGCTTTGGCAGGAGGCAAGTGGTGTCCCCAGGCCCCCGAGGGTGCTGCAGGGGGATATTTATACACACGGGATGTGTGAGCACCCCACAAAGTGAGACGCTGGTGGCTTTTGCAGGGCTGGTGGCTGCTCTGGGGAGATTGGTGGAAGACAGTCAGGAAACTGCACGGAGGAATCAGATGTTGCAGGTACAGAAATGTGTGTGCGTGGATGTAAGCCGAGGTGGCGGGGGCCCTTTTTGTGGGTAAAGATGGTGTTAATCCAAAGCGAGTGGGGTGTGGGAGCCAATTTGGGGACGCTCAGTAGCAGCAGTCCCTGGGTCTGCACTAATTGCAGGGGAACGGAGAGGACGAAGCCCCGTGTCAACGTGTTGGTGTCTGTATAAAGTGCCGAGGGTGGAGGGTGCTGAGTTGTGGGGTAGTGAGTGTACTCAGGAGGTTTATGTCTTGTGCTGTTGGTGATGCAGTCCCCGCATCTCCTCGTTATCTGCTCTCTCCCCACAGGCCCAATTAGAGAGGGACCGGGAGTCGCAGGCTGCTCTGCTGCGGGAGCGCGTGAAGGAGCTGGAAGGGAAACACGAGAGAGAGCTACAGATAAAAATCCAGCAAATCATATTGGAAAAGGAGAAGGAGAGCCAAGAGGTATGGTGACATGGTTGTTGTTTAGGAAAAGGATTGTTAGTAGCGTTGCCTTGTGAGAGGAAGAAGTCTCTGGCCCCAAAACACCAAGGTGCATGGTCCCAGGAGCCTGGGTACCAGCTCTCCTCCTGCATTGGTGTGGGTGATGGTAACTCCTCAAAGTACCCACAGTGGAACTGGGAAGCATCTGGGTAATGGCAGGATGCACCGCTGTCCATCAGTCCCAGGGAGAAAGCAATTTCCCAGGGAGAAAGGAGCACAGTTGGGATATGGGGTTGCATTATCGGTGGCTTCATGTCCTGCCCAGCTTTTGTCCCATAACGAGCCCCTGCTCTGGAGCAGTGACCCTCCTAAGGGCCTTCCATATTGGAGTTAAGGTCTTTTGCCAAATGATGTTATATATCCTGTACTGGAACTGCGGGCTGTCAATTCTCAGATTCTGGAGAGCGCTGTGGCCCAGGAGAAGGACAAGTGCAAGCAATCTGTGGAGGAGGAACAGAAGAAGATCCGAGACCTGGAGAGCCACCTGAGGAGCTTGACTGAGGTCAGTGGCATGCACGGGAGGTGAAGCAGAACCGCTTACACCTGGATGAAATTAGTCTGAAAGTGCTCTGTAGCGTGGTGGCCCATTCAGTCATGGGCCGTACATGGTCAGTGGTGGGTCTTTTTCCCCCCAAGCACACAGAGATGCATATCTACAGAGAGAATGGTGGATTTTTGGAAGCTTGGTAAGTCCTCTGTTGCTGCTAATGTTCTTCTGTAGGTAATGGAAAGGAAGTCAAAGGAGCAGGAGGCTTCAGAGTGCGAACTGAGGGAAGCCGTGCACAACCTGGAGGAAGCCACAACACGAGAGGTATCTCCAACAGCCCTTGTGTGCATCCTGGGGAAGCGGCGTAGACACGGTTTGGGTGAAGAAGGCTTCCCTGGTCCCTGATGATGAGGGGGCAGAGAACAGCAGCCTCCCCCCCATCCCTGAAATCCTTCCCTTCCCTCAGTCCACCTGACCACCAGTCAGGAGAGATGATGCTGATAGCAATCCCAAAGGATAACACGTGTGATGCTTCCAACTGAGATAACACGTCTTGTTTCCTAGATGACGTTACAGCAGCGGGTTCTCACGCAAGAGGAGCAGCTCAAGTCCATCCAGGAGGAGAACGAGTTGCAGAGGCAGAAGCTGCAGGAAGAAACAGAGGAATATAAGGAGCAAAGCAAGCAACATGCTCTGACAATTGTGGCTTTAGAGGAAAGGTTGCTGGAGGCCAAACAGCAGCAGAAGACACTGGAGGAGGAAAAGGCAGCGCTTGTGGAAAAAATGGAAGGTAGGAAAGGGCTGCACGACATGAGTCTGGACGGGGAACCCTCTTGGTTAACGTGAAATTTATGTAGAGATGGAGTAGTGTGCCTGCTGCTGCAGAAAGCGTTGTGCTAGATGTTGGTTTGAGGTTTGCCTTGAATGCAGGACAAGCCCCGGGAGTCCCCAAAGAAGCCATTTTGCAGGGAGTTGCAGGATATTGCTCGGTGGCTTTGGGGACTGTGGTCACAGGCAGGGCTTTCCCACTGGAGAATGGCTCTTTGCCCTCTACAACGATGAGACTGAAGCCCTGTGGGCTGCACCCAGGGATGGCTGATCCTGGGCATGGAAGGATGTATGGAGCTGTCTGGACAGTGGTGGAACTGGAGCCTAAGAGACACAGGCTTCCAAAAGAGATGGTCCTCAGTCTTCCAAGCTGTCATGAAGGAAAGGATATACATAGTAGAGGGAAGAATGGAATGCCTATGCATTACACAGAGGGCACTGGCCTTTGTTATTGTGTCCTGCAGGATTTGGGGACGATGCCCACAGGTTGACGTCGGGAGCCTCACTGGAGGTGCCTCCTGCCACAGTGTCACACTGCTGCCTGAGGTAAGGAGCACTTGCTGGTGGTGGTCTTGGTCAGAGGGGCTTGGAGAAGAGCTTGGGAAAAGCTGGGGCTGGCTGCAGCTTGCCCCGAGATCTTTTTGGTGTGTGATGGTGAAGAGAGCCCTTTAGCTGAGCTGAGGTGGGCTTAAGTGCCTAGAGGGTCGAAGTGATGGTGGGCAGAGTGTGAGGGATCTGCTGTGCCATCCAGAGGGCTCCAGGTGAGAGGAGCGAGCTGGCCAGTCCCAGTGCTGCAGCCATGAACCTACGGCACCGAAAGGCAGTGAATCGAGTGATGGGCATGTATAAATCATGAGATGCAGCTCGGGAAGGCGTGCGCAGGCTCCGTGAGACGAGCCTGGCAAATGAACTGTGAGATCTGCCATGATCTTCTTCAGGAAATTGCGGGAGGAGCTGGCAGCGGCGCAGAGCGTGCTCCTGTCCAAGGAGACCATCATCGCCAGACTGACCAAGGAGCTGGGGGAAACCAGAGCCAGGATGTCGGACTTGAGAGGTGGGTGAAGCACACGGCCTGGTGTCCATCTTCCCATCCCGCTTCCCAGCAGCAGCAAGGGCAGTGGGTACCGGTGGGAACGCCAGATCATGGGAAAGAGATGTCACCACCCTGAAGTAAATGCTGTTGCCCTGCGTGGGGAAAAGCAGCCAGTCCGTTCCCTTTGGGAAGGGGAATTCCTCCCTGCTCTTGGGGAAGTGATGGTGAGCGAGGGTTGCCATATGGAGATCGGGAGGACAAAGTGGAGGCCATCTTACTTAAAGTCCTACTGATGGGCTCCCTGAGGCCAAGGGTTTCCTAAGGCAGGAGACTGGGAGAGCCTGGCCTGGGATTCCTCACTGGGCATGGTGGGGCTTTGGGGAGAACCCAGCAGAGAGGACAGAAAGGAGACCGAGCCTGGAAACTAAAGGATGTGCATGGCTTGCTCTTGGTGCAACGTGAACACGGGGACAGAGCCTACAAGAAAGGGGAGAAGGTAAAAGTCTGTGACTCGGGAAATCCTGGTGACCCTCTTCAAATACAAAATGAAGGAAAATTGCCATTGCAATAGCTGTCAAGGGCAGGGCAGGGGTCTGTGGGGACACGGTCCGTTATTGCTGACAGCCCCCGCGAGGGTGTAGTGGGGAAAGGGGACGGATCCATTTCACTGGAGACCCCCTGGGTCTGGGTGATGAGACAGGCAGAAACCCAGGAAGGTTTTGCATGCCCAGGGGAGCTGAGCGAGGAGCTGAAGGTGGAACTGGAGCAGAACCTGAGCCGGGTGAAACAGCAAGAGCGGGAACTGAACCTGCTCCGGGAGAAGCTCTCCCAGATGTCCAGCCTGGTGGAGAAGAAGGATCGAGCCCTGGAATCAGCAGCCGAAGAGTTAAGGTACATGCCATCATGACCTGATGCTTTGCAGAAGCTGCTCTGTACCTTCCCAGCAGCTGAGGGCTTCAAACTAGAGAAAGGTAGATTTAGAGTAGATATGGGGAAGAAATGTTTCACTCTGAGGGTGGTGAGAGCCTGGTCCAGGTTGGCCAGAGAAACTGTGAACCCCAGTCAGAACAGAACCCCATCCCTGGAGGGGTTCAAGTCCAGGCTGGATGGGGCTTGGAGCAACCTGGTCTGGTGGGAGGTGTCCCTGCCCAAGGCAGGGGGGTTGTAACGAGATGATCTTTAGGGTTCCTTCCAACCTAAACCATTCTGTGAATCTTTGAAGGCATTGAGCTGTCTCCCCAAGAGCAAAAGCCATCTGTGAGGGCAGCAGAACCGGGCACAGCAACGTTCTCTCGATGGAAGTGCCGCAGGAACTGCAGGGGGGGTTTAGTGGGGCTCATGCCAGTGGACATGTAACCAAGTCACCTGCAACTAAGTGGACGTTCCCACCCACACCGTGGTAGCCATCAGCGGGAGCCCGGCGTGCTGCTCTCCACAAGCTGTTTGGGCGACCTTCATCCATCACAGTGTCCCACAGCAGTCTTTTTTCTTGGCACAGGCAAGCCCGAGCCCAGTGCCGAGCTCTGGAGGATGCCTCCCGAGAAACGACGAAGGACTCTGATCCCGAGAAGGATGCTCCTGGGAGGGTGGTGCCGGCGGGTGAAGTCTCCGAGAGGGTAAGTCTGCAGGGAGGCTGCCGAGGTCTGGGTTAGGGAAGAGCATTGATCACACACGTGGTCTTTCTCAGCGGCGTGGTGGGACCTGGCAATGCCCAGCCGAGCTCCGAGCTGGCTAATGAGCTGATGTTTGTACAGCACTTTGGAAGTGTGAAGTGGTGTGTGTACTAATGGCTGCGATAATTGCCAATTAGAAGGGATTGCAGGGAAAGAACTGCAAGCATTTCCTCCTTCTCCCAACCTTGCTGGCTCTATGGGCGAGACAAAAGCTGTAAAGGGGTTGAACGTGCAGGAATATAGTGGTAGCTGGTGGCACAGGACAGGAACAAATGTTCCTTTCTCTCCCGGGCTGAGTTTTCTTTTGATTTCCCCGGTGCCGGAAAAGGGAAGAGCTCAGAGGTGGCTGCGGGAGCAGATGGAGGGACTGTAGGAACCGTACACCCTGTGCCTCAGCGGTGGCAGACAGTGTGCCAGCGAGAGAGGCTGGATGTGTGGGGGCCAAGCAGTGACTCACAGACAGATGACGAGCGGGAGGTGTCACCAGGAAAATCTGGGAGGAAGCAGAGGGACCAGCCGAAGACGCCGTTGGGGAGCAAACCCCCCCCCCAGCTCGCCGGGCTGTGCCGTGGGGCAACGGTGGCCAGAGGCGAGTGGGCAGGTTGTTGCCAACAGTAACTGTGTGCAGGGTGTGATGAGGGGCCTCCTCCGTCCCAGTTTTTAGGATGGTTTGCATAACGCAGCAAGCTGGATGGGGCTGGAAGAGGGAGACGCGCGTGTCTGTTGTGCAGGGGTGTAGTTTGAAAGAGAATAATGCATGAGATCGTGTACAAACGCAGGCCACAAAGTGTGTCGGTATTTGTGGGTAGAAAACGTCCCCAAGGAGCATCAGGGGAGGTTTAGGATGGGTATTAGGAAGAAGTTCTTTACCCAAGGGGTTGTCAAGCATTGGAACAGGCTGCCCTGGGAAGCGGTGGAATCACCATGCCTGGAGGTAGATAAAAGACAGGTAGAGGTGGTGCTGAGGGACACGGTTTAGTGGTGGAGTTGGCAGTGTTAGAATGACGGTTGGACTTAATGATCCTCAGGGTTCCTTCTAATCCAAACGAAGCTATGAAAGCAGGAAACGCTCTGGGGTAGCACACAGTGCAAGAGAAAAACACTGCCTTGCACCGGCCTCTCAGAGCCACGCACTGTCCCTCTCTGAGCTCTCTGGAGCACTGGCAGGGCTGATGTCCTCACTGGAGTGTGGTTGGCACAGCAGAGCCTATAAGGGGTCTTTGATGCTGGTCTCCTATCCCCCCAATTCACGGTGAGGGTGTAGGGCAAGGCCTTCTGCTTGGCACATGCCAAGCGACCATCATCTTCCAGCAAGGCTGTGGTTCAGCCGGGTTCAAGCCGAGCTTGCGGTGAGCCAGATGGAGAATGGGCAAGAATTGGTCGATCATCTTCTTCCAGGAGCCAACATCGGACTTGGTCAACCTCGGTGCGAAGTGTCGAGGCCTCAGGCACGAGGAGACGATCCGGCGGCAAAAAGAAGGCTTGGCCGAGCTCCGGGAGAGAGTCAAGATGCTGGAGAAGAGGCAGTCCTCAGGTGAGTATGGTTGCCACCAGAAAGGGAAGATGGGTCCAGTTGACTTTGGCAGAGGCTGGCGCTGTGTGCGATCACTCCCACGCTCTCCTCAAGCCAAGAGAGAGCAGCTGGCACCTAAAGAGACCGAGCCTTGGGTGCTGTGGTCTTGCAAAGTCTTGCAAGTACCATGAGAATCCTCTGCTTGCCCTGTCTCAATGTCTTTTGATTCCTTTTCATCGTGTATATCCCTGTGTGGAGGGTGGTTTGGAGAAACAGTGCCATCTCTGTGAGAGGCTACAAGTAGAGTAGGAGTTTGTGGTACAAACTTTGAGTTGCCCTCAGGAAAACAGTTTTGCATCCTACTTGCATGGAGAAAGCGATACCCAAACACTCAGATAGCAAGGCCTGCAGGTTTTACTCCATAGCCAATTTATCTCTCCATGTACAGTCTCTGTATGGAGGAACCTGGTCAGCCTCACAGTGTTTGTGGGATGAAGCCCCAGTATGTCATAGAGAGAGTGGGACCACTCAGTGGGTGTTTGTTTGCCTCCAGCTGTCACGAAGAAGGGTTTGGAGCCGCTGGTGGTCCTGATGAAAGACTTACCAGAGGGAATTATCCAGAAAGCAGGTCTCGAGAAGGAAACTGCATCC
>JAHREE010142135.1:0-29758 GCA_033628505.1 Tringa tobata | reverse complement strand
ATGGTTGCAGAGTTGTGGGGGGCTCTGGTAGATGTGCCTGAGGGTTTTGCACTGTGCAATGGCCACAGGCGTGGTGGCGCTTGGCCAAAGCAGCAATCTACTCTTTGTGTTGGCCTTGCATTGTCCTGAGTTACTCTCCTGACAGCGTGGTTTCAACAGGAGTGACTGAAGGTATTGCTAGCTGCAACTGAAGCAGACTTATCTTCCTAGGAAATTAAGAAGAAGTCTTGACAATGTGTCGTTGCTTTTTAGTTTATGACATGAGGTATATTCGGTAGAGAGGTGAGCCCTAGAGCACGTGGGGTGTACTGTCTCAGTCTTTGTATGTTGCTTACAATAGATATGTGATTGATAGCTAATATTTGCTCCTTTTTTCCAGTAATTGATTGGCTGTGGGCAAACAAATTTAATTTCAAGGTTTGAGGTAGGCGACCGTTTTTACACACGTATCTGATATAACATAATGGAATTGTCAAGACCTCCTTCTATTCATCTTTGGGAAAAACGTTTTTCCCAATAGTGTGCATCAGCTGGGTACCACTGAGATGTTGGTAATTTTTTTTTCTATGGCTGTATATGTGTTGTAAGGATGTTAACAATCTCAGTTGTTAACAGAGTCATAGCTGACATGCAAAACTCACTGCTAGCTGACACAAACAGTTGTAATTGAAGTCTAATTGAAGTTTGGTTTAAATACTTAAATAAAGTATACTTTTTACTTGTGAGGCATTTTATAACTTAGTCTTTTAATATAAGTTTTTTTGGTAAACTTAGTTTAAACTTAATATAAACTAAGTAAAGTATTTACTTTGACAGGCTTAGTAATAAAATTACTAAATTACTTTAGATAATAAATTTTTAACCTTCCAGGGGAAAAGTTTGGATACTTTGATTTTATATTTAAACAGTTTTACTTTTTTAATTTCAATTTATGTATAACTGTTACTACAGTTTGTTTGACAATAATTAGTAAAGTTTAAACTGTTAAAAATTTATTTAAACTTTTACTAACTTAAAGGTAAAAGGAAGCATATTAAGTTAAAAACCTTTGCTCTAAAGTGTTATTAAAATTTCTCAGTAATGTTTGACTAAATAAAGTTACTTTAACTGACTAGTCTAAAGATAATAACCTACTTTTTTACACAAAAGTAAATAACAAAGTTTAGTGGTTATCTAAAAAGTTTTTTTTTAAGAAACTAATTTAACAAGTTACTTTCTTAATTAGTTACTTTACACTTTTTTCGTTTAACTTTCTTAATTAGTTACTAAATAACTGTTAAAGTTAAACAAAGTAAGTTTATGTTACAACAAGTTTCTTAATACTGAATTTGTTTAAATTCAAAAGTTAGTTTAAAACTTAAATTTATACACCTTAAACACAAAATTCTCCTAAGTAAGTAGTAAAAATAAATTAAAGTATTTAGTAAGTTAAACTTAATTTATTTAGTGAATTAAAAGTTTTTCATAACGTTAAAGCTGAGTTTTGTTTAATTTCACTTAAGTTGTTTAAATTTATAAGTTGTTTAAATATTTACGTTAAAAATAAATATAAACCTATTTAAAGTTTCTGAAGTTTACTTTAAATAAGTTTGACATTCAAACTTTGATGGTTTTAATTGTTACATTTTTTATACTTTAGCTTGTTTGACTGAAATTCATTTCAATTTGTCTAAGTTAAAAGTTTGAATCTTTAGCTTAAAAAAGTCACTTTTAAACGACATAGTTAACCTTAAGTTTTAAATTTAAAACACAAAATTCTAATTACTTATCTAACTTAAATAAAGGTCCGTGTACTACATACAAAAATATAAAGTTGCAACAAGTTGCAACTTTTAAACCAAATTGTTAGTAAATATTCTTTTAAATTTTTTTAGTTTTTTAAGTTAAAACTTTTGTTTTGAAAAGTTTAAACAAAAATGTTAAATCAACAAATTTTTGTTTAGGTTTTAAACTGTTAAACCTTAAACTAACTTAGTTTAGTTTTAACCCTAACTTTTTTTTAAGTGTTAACTCACTTAAAGAGTTTAGTTTTAACCTTAACTATTTAAGTGAGTTAACACTTAAAAAAAAGTTAAGGTTAAAACTAAACTAAGTTAGTTTAAGGTTTAACAGTTTAAAACCTAAACAAAAATTTGTTGATTTAACATTTTTGTTAAGTTTTTTTTTAAAACAGTTTAACACTGTTTTAAGGTTTATTTTTCTTATAGAACTTGGAGTAAATAAATTTTACTTAAAGTGTAAAACGTAGTTTTTATATAAACTCACTTAAAAGTTTTTAAAACTTTTGAAAACTGTAAACTTTTTTTTTCAATACAAAGTATAACTTTAAAACCTTTGTTTAAACAGACATTTAGTTTAGGTAGTTTAAACTTTTTACCTTTAAAGGTAACAGTTTAAAAAATAATTACTTAGAGTGTAAAGTGTAACAGTTTAACTCAACCTTAAAAAACTAAACTGTTTCAAATTTAACTACAAAAAGTTTAAAGGTTTACAAGTTAGTTAAACCTTAAACTCTAAAAATTTAAAGTGTTAAACTAAACTTAAACCTTTAAAGAAATTTTACATCTTTTAGCTTCACTTTAAACTTTTATTTACTTAAACTCAACCTTTGAAAAACTTAAAACTGTTTACAGGTAGAAATTTAAAAGTGGTTTTAAAATTTTAAACACTTGTAAGATTTAAGAATACTAAAGAAAAGTTTAAACGTCTTAATCTAATTTGAGGTTATAGTATTACTATAAATACAAGTAAAAAACTACCTAATTACCTTTAAAAAGGTAAACTTTTAACCTAAAAAAAGGTTTAACAAGTAAAACCTTTAGGGTAAAAATTTTCTAACTGTTTATACACTTTGTTTTTTAAAATTTTACATACTTTACTGAAATAACCTTGTTAAAGTTTAAAAAGGTAAAAATTAAATAAAGGTTTTATCTGGTACAGTAAGGTTGTGTAAAAAAAATAAACAGTTTTTAAAACTTACACTTGAGTTTGATTTAAACTATTACCCGTAAACAAAAACCTGACTTATATTAAAAAACTTTAAATTAAATTTAGACGTGTTAGGTTTAATTTGAACTGTTTTTAAGTAAAAGTTAAAGTTAAAGTTAAACTTTAAACTGTATAATTAAACTTTTTTACAGTTAGTGGAAATGTTTTAGCAGTAATAAATTTAAGTGTAGTTAAAGTGTAATAAACTGTAAAGGTAACCTTTTAAAAAAACTGTATTAAAGTTCAAAAGTAAAAAGGTTAAAAACATTTGAACTAAAAGTTTAACTGTAAACTGTATAATTACAAACTTGATTTAATTTAAAACTAAGTAAACTTAGTTTAAAAATTTTACACTTAAAACTAAAATAAATCAAGTTTTAAAGTTTCAAGGAAGATTTTACCTTTTAATAAAAGTAAGTGTTAGTTGTAAACCTAAGTGTAAATTGTAAAAGTTTATAATTTACTGTACAGCTTTTTAGTATTACATTCTCTACTACTTTGAATTTAAACTGTATAGTGCATGTACAAATTGAAACAAACTATTAGTTTACCACTAATTTCTTGTTGCATTGATGAAATTATATTCTTACTTACTTAATCTAAGTTCAATACCTTGGTGTTTAAACACCAAGTTTACATTTTAATCCTGAAAAGTATGTCAACTACTATTTTTTTACTCCTTAATTAATGCACTGTCAACTTTTAAACACTTCGTAATCTAACTTTCAGTAAGTAAGAATAAAGTATAACAAAGGTGAAAGTATATTCTTACTTACTTTCACCTTATACTTTAAATAGTTTAAAGTACCAACAAGGTGAAAGTAAATAACTTTCATTTATGTATTTATTAGGCAAGGATCTGTGCCTAACTGCAACCCTTAACTTTTAAATTTTTCTTTAGCCTTAACTTAAGTAGTTTCAAGATAAAAAAAAAAACCTTAAGTAAGGTTTGGTTGTTAAAGTTTAAAAACCTAAGGTATGGTTTTTAGAGGTTAACCTCAAAAAAAAAAACCTTAGGTTTTTAAACTTTAACAACCAAACCTTACTTAAAGTTTAATCTTGAAACTACTTGTTTGTTAAACAGTTTAAGTAGTCTCAGACTTAAAGTGTAACTGTTGAAGTTAGTATTAATAAAGTGAAATAAGAAAAACTAAAGTATTTTTAAACTGTTTATTAGGTGAAGTAAAAGTTTAATCATGAAATGTAAAGTCTTAAATATTTAAAAGTGAAATAAACACTTTGAATCTTACTACAAAAGTAAACTAAAGTGTAAGATTTGGGTTAACTTCAAGAACCAAACCTTAATACACCTACATTTCAAAAGTTTTAACGTTTAATTACACTGTCCCTTTTAAAGTTTATAGTAGACCATTTCAACAGCCTATCTTGTCATTACTCACTATAATTTCAACAGTAACTAGTAACTTCCTAATGACAAATTTTTTCAAGTGTTAGACTCCTTAGTTTCAAGTATGTCATTACATTTAAGCTAATTTAATAATAATTATGTAGATAAAAGTAAACTTATACTTGCTTATAGTATAGCTTAGATTCAGTTACTGAAGTTATTACAAAGATTAGACATAATAAGGGTAATGACTGAAATATAAAATAGTTTAGTTGAGGTTAAGTAAAACTTTAGTAACTGAAATTTTAAACTGAAAAGTACTGTAAGGTACAGCTTAGTTTTAAGGAGTTATTGCAGTTTTGCAGTTTTAAACTCATACCTACTGCATAGCTCACATACCAAACTAAAAAAAATGAAGCTATACAGTACTTAACTGCCTCTGCACTACTACGTAAAGGTTTTAGTAGTAAGGTTAAGTATTAAAAAGGTATTATTATTGTAACTAAACAACATAACCTACTATTAGACTAACAAGTTTACTACTTTAAGAGAGGTGTTGCCGTTACCCAGAATAAACTTGAGTAAACAGATTAAGAACAAAAAGTCAGTATTTATTCTAAGTTTTGGTAGTCTAAACAACTACAATTAGTTAAGAATTTAACACAATTAAATACTGTAATAGCTTTAAGAACAAAAATTTAACAAATGCTTTAGGTTAGGTTAAAGTAAGTAGTATTTACCTTAACAACTTTACTACATATGACTGTACTGAAAAGTTTTCATACCATTACCTTCATTTAGTCTACTGTAAATTAACTAGTAAAAGAGTAGGGTTTTTACAAAACCTACTCGTATAACTAAACAATGTATTAGTCTATTGTCAGATTGTTTAGTCATTTACACTAGTCATTTACACTAGTCATTTGCACTAGTCATTTGCACTAGTCATTTGCACTAGTTATATAACTGTTTGTTGAAGCTGTTGTTCAAAACCTTTAGGTAATTAACCGCAGTTTACACCAAGAACTGCAGTGTAGTACGTTATAGTAGAGTTTAGACCTTGGTTACCTTTCTATAGATAACCAAAAGTTGACAGCCATCTTTAACACTTATTAGTTTGTACGGACCTCAGAGTAGGTGCTAAAAGTACAGTTACCTACCAATCTAGGAGAACCTACTGGAACTTAGTAATACACTAGTGTAAAGTTTAAAAACTGCAGTGTAATGTTAGATTAAAAAATAGTTAAAGAGTGGTTGTTGTAAGAATTACCTTTAAACACCAGTTCTGTAAGGTTTTATCTCTAAGCTTGAAAACTTTGGTATAGTTCCTGCAATAACTAATTAACACAGTTCACACTGTTATTATACAAATAATTTCAAAACACTTTAGTTATTAGTATGACTAACTATATATGTTTTACTTCAACCTATACTGGTTGTTGAGGCACATCTGTGAGTCAGTTACACATGATGACTTTATCACTGTATTATAACCTTACAATATCGTAGTTATTAGTATGACTCAACAACCAGTATAAACTGCACTACAGTTATGGTTGTAACCTAAATTACCTATAAAAACCAGTCATTACCTACAACTATGAAAGTCGTTATTGAAAACTGCTGACTAGTGGTGTCCCAGTAGCATTGCAGTTCTTTACCTTTTCCTTTTACAGAAAAACACTAACTCTACAATCTGGTTACAAACCACTCTCCTTTCGTGGCGTCAAATGAACACTCAACTTCTATTGCCTCCAAATAGTTTCACAATTAGTTTGATTACATGTAATCAGTCACACTGTTAGAGGACTACATGTTGCAACTTAATTGCAAATTGATGGGCACCAATACGAAACTCAGTTATATATGCAACTAAGATAAGACAGTTTGTAGCAAGCAACCAATAATACAGAGCTACCACATGTGGACCTAACACTAGCTACCCTCTATGCAATTAATATTTATCACCTACTGTGCTACCTACAAGCTTCATTTTCTTACCTTGATCCTCATCCCTGCAATAGTGCTACGGTACAGTAATCACCTCTCCACTTTTTCTGTCAACCTATGTGTGCTTACACTAATTCTAAGGCTCACGACTTACAATACTTTGGTTAGGTTTAACAATGTTACAACTCAGGGTTACTAACTGCTTTGAAGGTCAAGGTAATCTAATCTGTACACCTGCAAAGTACCGTTACTTAGCTTACGGGTCCATTATGTGTCATTACCATGAAACAACACCAGCAGCAGCTTCTGCTATTTTACTTGCCGCCATTTGTGACCTCGTGCTGCTTACAGTACATTACAAACTTGTGTGCCGACACTAAAGGTGTGTTGGATTTTACTGTTTCACTTTCTGGTGAAATTTCTAAGGAGATCACATGAGGTTCAACAAGGTTCCTTTCATTTTCCTGACATCACTTAGTAATTCAAAAGAAGGAGCTGGTAAGGTATTAAATCTTTGAATCTGTAACTCCATGGTCACATGTCTTCTTCAGTCAGGGTAAAACAATTGCTGTCAGCTTTGACACACAGCCAACCTTGACACTACCCTACCTAATACACATTGTTTTCTAGGAGAAGTACTTTGTGAACATATAGGTGTCAACTCACGACAAATAAGAATGAGATATAAAGTACTTTCCCTAGACATACATAGGTTCTGTCCAACCAATTACGGTAAGGACTGTCTAACCACATAGTACTCTAGCCGTACGGAAATTCAATACTGAGGTATTTCCTTGTGCTACAGTCCTTAAAAGCAAATGCAAACATTAGCCTCTCCTTTCTCAGCACAAAGCTGCAATTGCCATTTTCTACTGCTACCAAGCAGCTGCTCTTTCACTCTGTCTAAACAAGTAAGTGTTACACTGCCATAGAAAACTGCAGTTACTTTTCGCCACATATTGAAAACCACACCTTGATTCCATCATCACATATAGGGACATCACTAGGTTGGAAAGTGTCTGGCCACCAGTAGTCTAATAGGTTCGGTACTGGGCAGGGCTACACCTCCAGTGTCATTAGCTGCATCGCAAATACTACATGAATCAAACCTTCATTGTCACCTATACAACTTTCCTGACTTGGGCCTGCTCCTAAGTTTTCTGGCAACTTTCGCTGAGGCACCATTTTTATACCACTGCCTACCTAAACCTTTCGCTACACTGCACTACTACACCTCGGATACACCCTGGAGTCTATAACAGTTACAGCTTACACCTCCTAGGAGGTGTAAGCAGAGAGACCATTAGCACTCACCACGAAAAGGTCTGTGGGATACTATCTCTCTCCATCAGCAAACTCCTGCTTCTCAGGCAGTGTCGCTCAACCTCGTCATCCTGACCACATCACAACCATAATATACTGTACCCAGATAGGTTGGAGAGATGGTCCTTCCTCTGTAGCACTTACATGACACACCCTCAGGGTGATACCACAAAAAACCGTGACAGTACACTGACACTGCACACTTTCTCAACCTGGTACTTTCTGTCCGGTCAAGATATACCAGTGGATAGGCAAACACGCTTCCCACAGCATGCTGAGAACCTTGTTACTCGGGATGCTTAAAAGTGATAGCTAACAAGCCACATGTGCACACTACCTTACCACAACACGTCTACACAGTGCTACAGTCCCATACCGCCTTACAATTTTGCCCTGGGGCGCTTAAAGGCACACATAAGTCAGTAGTTCCAGATCACAGTGCACTACTACGGTACTCGGGCACTGTAAACTTGCACTTAGCTGTGGTACAGTCAAGGGAAGTGAGTACAGGTCCAAGGCTCACTTTAGGCTCACCTCTATCTACCTGACAGGTACACGTTACATAGCCAGCGTTTGTCTCACTACGTAGCTGTCACGCTTTCAGTGTACTGTCACAGCTGACTGTACCTTGCTGTACCGTTTCACCCCACACTAAGGTAACTGTAAGTTAGGTAGCATTTACACTACTTTTACCTTGTAACGTCAGGTATGCTGAACTGCCACTGAGCATCTCTACTCTCCAAGCTGCACACCTGACAACTGTGTTCTTAAGTGAGCTTCTACAGATACCTAGAGTAGAGACACTCTACAGTGACCATATCTACAGGAGGGCCAGGCACGTCTACCCAAGCATATCTAGGCTTCGCTGACTTACCTAGACTGTATGCCATGCCTATGCATGACACTGAAATGTCCTACTACGTACCAAAGTACTCAGACAGTGTAAACTGTGCCAAAGTACAAATAAGCTCGCTCACCCCCTTATGGTGCCTTGCACTGTACATGTACTCCCTAAGGTAGGTAAAGGAACTCAGTCTACAATACCTACAGACTACTTAGATGCTTTTGCTTCTATCACATCTGGTTAGGTACAGTGGCAATGCCATAGAGCTAAACATCCATTCCTACAAAGGCCAGGCCTACACCATAAGAGGGCCATTATATCTCAACATTTCAACCTCACATAAAACTCGTTCCTCAAAGCAGTTACCTTTGGCACACATACAGCCATTCATCCGTTATCTAAACGTAGTATGTTTTCCACAGCACTTGTATATAAACAGACAAGGTACTGTTACCTATAACTTCAGCTACAACCTACCTTGGTTGCATCCTAAGTGGCCATTACCTTCCATACAAACTGGTATAGGTGACTACAGTCACACTTATCCACACTTATTTGTCTCGCTCTGCAAAAGTACCCTCCCCCTTTTCTACACAGCTTAGCATGCATCACTAAGACAGTTATAATTTCTGTTACGGCACACCTTACATGACACTCAGGCAGCGTCAGTACACTGCTTTACCCATTACACTTTGGAAACAGGTGCACTGCTATGCCCCACACGCCTGTCATTACTTTGCTGTGTATAAATGTCGTGTAACCATGGTACAGCTAGGAGGTATAAACTCCTAACTGGCATACACAGCTCTCCCATCAGTACCTCTTACATACCTGACACACAAGAGGTGTGCAGGAGCTCTACTGTCTTTCCACAAGTATACTTAGGCAAACTTGGAACAACGTCCTAACTGTTGCCTGCCTGTGCATTATTGCATGAGCATACTAGCTCGTGTCTCCATCGCACATGCCTCTGTCGCTACCCTTCTAACAATTGCTACCTTGCCCACTTGTCCATACTCAAGACAGGCAATGGCTTGTTGCCTACCATTAACCTTGTATGATTCCGGCCCTTCCACAAACTCCCCTATTTCAGATGTGAGACCTTCTGGGTCAAAAGTCACTCAGGGAGAGGCACATGGTCAAGTCCGAATATTACTGTGACACCTGTCAGACGTTGCAAGACCCAAGACCATAGCTTGCCTTTACCTAACACTACTGTGACAGCTACCATTTCCTATTGCAGCGTACACCTGGACAGATTTAGCTTTAAACATCTACAACAGGCACAACAGTTAGCCTGCACAAGTACTTGCTCAGCCTACACTACCTTGCCAAGGCAACAACACAATCTACACTCTGGGACACACAATCTGGTGTTCTGATATCTAACAACTGTGAGTCTTATCCTGAATGCAATCATCAGGTTTTAGGCAACTTCCCTACAAGTCCCTATCCATAGTAAGATGTGCTTGGAAATTTTCTGGTATATTCTCAAACGCAGCATAATTAGGTCCGTCACCAAGATAGAGGTTGGCATTATATACTCCTCTACATGCGCACCTCATAACAGACAAGTTTCACATACCCAAGTCTATGCAGTAACTCAGACTTGTTTCACATGCTAAATGTCACACATAATACACCTGAAAGATGACTTACCACGCTTAGAAGCATGTGGTTTTGCATAAGGCAAAGTAGAAGACAGCGTACAGATATCAGTGAGTTCCTGTCTATACCGTCTACCTCTTACACTCATACTGTATATTCTGTGAGATATACCTTACACACCAATGTAAAAATTTACCTCACACACACTACCAGATATAAATACGTTACCTGTTGAATATATTGCCCGTTACAGTAAACCTTCTGTATATATCACAGCCAGGGACAACATTGGATGGAGACTGTACGATACACTCAAAGTCAGATACACCACTAAAGAATTTGGTACCTACCGGTTAGTCCTCTCGGATAAATATGTTTTTGTGATACACGTCACCTTTTCAAAGCTCAAGGTAGGCCATACGTCTAGCACAGCTAAAATACTGGATACATTCCAACTTTTCTCGGATGTCTCCCCTAAAATTTATACATAACACATCTTATAACCTCTACGGTAAAGCTGCACCATAAAGTGCTATGCAATAAGCTTTCACTAGACACTTATATCCACACAACTGTTTGCAACAAAGAAGGGGCAAGTGTTGCAAGTACATCCTCTGTCTAATAGTACTTATATGACACAGCTCTACGTTACATAGTCTGCCGCTATGTGGCATCTAGCCGATTTGCACATGCACCCTCTCCCTAGATACATTTAGACATGCGCACTCAAAAAGAAAAAGCTTCAGGTTTTCCTGCAGTGCTACGGTGAGACAGAGACTATGGACAACCTCCAGTTACTAAGGTGCACCTTCAAGTCACACTTTCCTTACACCTACTCGGCTCCTCAATGACAGACCTGACCGATTTCGGTCAGGTCACAGAAACTAACTTTGGTACCTACTATGGATATGGCACCAGTTAGGATAGGTCAGTTACGGATCATGCCTGTTTTTCCACTACATTGAACTGTCACTATGGTTAACAAATCCTTCAGATGTCACTAGGAGGTGGAAGATAATTATCGGGTGTAGCTGAGCATACATGTTTACCAAGGTACACTCTAAGTCCTAAAGGACGCTACTTGACAAGACTTGCTAAAGCTAGACTTGTTAGTAGATACTCATACTAAAAGGTGAACAAGCAGTTATAAAGTGTCATACCTGTTACTTATTATCAACTTAGACTTAACCATCTCATAACTCCAATGCTGTCCTGTGTGAGTTAGAGTGTCATTCAGGATCTGTTAGCTAAAGTTGTATTGTATAACGTACTAAAACATATGTCTACAAAAAGTTTGTGACACTCACATTGATCGATATCAAAGGTCAGGTTTTACCTCATTACGCTAAAACCTTTAGGTACATACTACCGGACGTACATCTGCCTTCCGTTGCAGTTGGTATAACTTTTAGAGGTACAAATCACTGTAACTTTTTGCTGACACATTTGAAGTAGATGCTGTGACAGTGTACTCTGAGTGAACCACTCGCTATATTGCATGTACATATCTAAAGATGGGTACATTACTATTACTCACTATATTGCACAGGTATGTACAGCAATATTAGGAGACAGTTGCACACGCCAAAGCCACTAGATGTACTACAATGGATACACACTACGAGTGTCTCCTCCAATATCAGCAAAAAAAGGAAAACCCAACTCAGATCTAAGCTCAATCAGGACTGCTGCTATCACTTACAATTCAGATACAACCTTGAATTGTATGCCACAATATACACTGGTATACAAGCTACTATAACTGTCGGAGATCTACAAAATTTTAGAAAACTTTTGAAATTACATAAAGTAGTTCCATCCTTGATGCTAGCTCAGAGTACGATCTATGTTGAGATATGTATTTCAGGTTGACCTATATTCTAGATATTCATAGAACAGCAGTTTACCAGTTATACTGCGTAAGAGCTACAGAGATTACCTTGCAATAAGTATATGTAATCTATGCTGAGAGACATCTGAGATAGAGATAGCCTCCCTTATACTAACAGGAAAAGTTATCAATAATTTCACAGATCTACCCTTAAATCCTGCTACATCACTGTCTTAGTGTGTCAATAACTTGTCAGAGGCGTGTACCTAGAAACCCAGGTAAATCTGCAAAGAGTCAGCTAACACCAACCACATGTCTGCTAGTAACAAGTTTACGCCACCTTACTAGACTTCTGTCAGCCTTCTGTCCGTGAAACACCGACACCCTGCCTTTCCAGATGCAACCTTGTTCCTCAACAACCCCTACCAGAAACAGGCTGCATGCTACTGCTGTAGCCTTACCATGCATCACCGCCGCCCTGTCCTGACATTCCCTGGACGGACCTTCAGCTACGCTTCACGCCACAACTCCTGTGCTGATGCCTCCCACCGCCCCTTCTCTAAGGCCTGCGGCTGCTTGCCCGCAGAGCAGGATCCCCCTGCGCGTTCCTTGGCAGTGGACACGTAGGAAAACATGACAAACGTTAGCCAAGTCATGGCAAACGCCCCGGGTCCCCTGTTTATCAATTACTCGCACTCCTCTTAGACACACCAAAAGACTCCAACCCGTTTCTGCACAGGACAAATACATAGATCAAAAAGTATGTCTCCGGTTTAGAAATGCACGTGTCAACGAAACCTCAACAACATGCAAGGTAATTGCTCTCACAGTCACGGTGAGATGGACCGTGCTGTAACTCTCTGTAATGTATGGTATGAAAATAAAGGTGCTACTCTGAAACGGATGCCCCTTTCTGGACCGGGACGTGCGTCCCATCTGTCTTTCTTGAGTGCTGCCTGCGGTAAGTTAGGGGAGCAGCATCACCATTGGGAAATCTAGCTATGCAAAATGACAACACTCTTCCCTGGGCTTATAAACTTACAATGAACAGCATGGACAGTTCTCAGGTTGTGGCCAATTATTACTCACATCTTTCCTAACAGCTATCCCTACTGCCACGACATTGTGGCTCGGTATGGACCTCGCAATGAGGAATCATACGACAAGGCAGTGACACAGGCGAGACCGAGATGTGTGACCGCCTACAGACTGACATTTAGCCACCAGCTCGGACACGGCCGGCACAGAACACACTTTCCCTTTTTGCACATCTTCTGCCGCCTGCGTCTCGGCCTCCTACAGACACAGGTGACACGTCACCAAAAAATACTACTCTCCAGCAAGTCATTCGCCATGGCCACCTCCATTGTGTTACCGCACGCCACATTAGGCTACGTCCTGAAAACCCATCGCCAAACCCATGGGCACCGACTGATGTCACGTTGCCGAACACCGAGCAACATGTGCTGAAGTGGCCTAACTCTGACAGTCCCACTTGACCCTCGGACATGGTGAGAGAGAGCCATTCCACAAACAGCCCCCTGTGTCACCACCTGCAGGACGCACACCTGTAGGATGCTCTCAAGTACTTCCATCGACAGAAATTGCAGCCCGTGCCCTAAGTATCTCCCTCAGACCTTGACCCTGCATCTTCGCACGTGCTCCACGTCCTTGCAAAGGCCACCACACATATTCCAGTCTTTGCTATACATACAGCCACACAGATAATACAAACATGCATCTACATCTGTCAAACCTCTGGGGTGTCATGATATAGGTGTAGACCTCATGGGCCCATTACGCCTTACCCATACAGCTGGGTCAACCTACTCACTGCTAGGATCTCCGTGAAGATGACAGTAGGAGATGATACAACTATGCAGACGATCTCACAACAACCTTACACTACCAATAGACAGGTCTTCCTCCATGGCACATTACCTCTCATGCCACGTAGGAAGCTTTGCCACATCTACTGTTCACCACAGGTGTCTACTCTTAACTACCTCCAGAGTGCACCACTCTCCGTGTCACCGGCAAAAATTTGCCAAGAGAGAAAGGAGAACACAAATGGATGAGACAAACTTCTAAAGGTCTACCCTACCCACACTGGTGCAGTCCTCACATACCTCACCCTGTGACATAGATGGCACTCCCAGAAATAAGGCCAAAGGGGTATGCATGTAATCTATCCAAGATGGGATTATTTACTGCAGGAGGCAGTGACACCTTAACTTAGAGGTCTGTAAGTGTTACCAAACACTTCTGCATCACACCTCTCCTTATTTTGCTCTTCTGACAGTAATGAAACACCAGTCCACAGTAGATACCCTCCTAGACGACCCCACCCTCTCTTGACATGTGCTATCGCAGACTGAAACCTCTTCTCCGTCTAAAAGGAAAGCACAGTACCCCTGCATATTGACATCCTGATCGCCATCGGGTCTTTCTGGCAAACGACAAACTGCTCAGACAGAGATTGCTTCCACAATGTTCCTCTCCGTTCCGTGGGTGTCATCGCGCTACTCCATGTCACTCCTACACTAACCTCCATTCCCAACTGCTGCTCTGCTGATGGTACGTGCGTGTCTTTCCGTGGGGTTATGTGTGTAACCTCTCGCCGACAGACGAGGCTATGTCTGTACAGTACCACCCATCCCTGCCATAGAGCGTTCCCCCTTCCACGAGTGATCCCAGCCATACTGTCTCTACGTTACAGGCACACCACAGAGACCCCATTCTTGTCCCGGGTGCGCAGCCACCTGCCGGAGGGTACTGACATCTAACTGCCTGACTCGTTCCAGTCCCTCCGAAACCTTGGTCACTTAGGTACAAGTGCCCCAGGAGTTGTGTACCAACATACACTGCTATTACATACACAGTTCTAGCACACAGTACAGAATGTGGCTACCTCCAAGACTCATAGTTCTGTGCGTGTACGGCTCGCCCTGTCCATGGTTTGGGGACCTCTACACCTACCTACTCACTCTCTCACTTAAAACGACCACTTCGCCCATCTGCCTACACACAGCAGTAACCTATCCCTTATGGCAGTCCACGGCAGGGTCCACAGTCCCTTTTGCCATACAACTCTCAAATGCAAACTACAAATATACATTTGCTGGGGCTATCCAACTCCTCAGTACTACACTTCCAGGTTGGTAATTACAGTTCCATGCTACCTGTCCCTGTACAGTGCTACACGGCTCCCCGTCACTTTCTCCACCTGCCCCCGTTTGATACCTGCTGGCTCCCTGCTCCTGCAAATCCCTACCCCCTCCTGACACCATCACGTCAGGACACGGAAACCAACACCGTACGACTGCCTCGCCAACTCACAGACCTGTGCACCCCGTTACACATCTCCCCGTAGGCTTACCGACCTCTGCTGTGTAGGTACAGTCCCTCGTTAGGTTGCACAGGCCAACAGAGATAGCTATGCATCCATAGAGTACGTACCCTACCACTCAGATGCCTTTCCAACCATCGCTACTACAGCTGCGCTGTAACCACCTGTCCTTGCGCAACCAACACTTCATTGTGCTCAGTACTTACTGCCCTAGCCCTTACTTTTCTAAAGTTTGTAAATGCATACCCCTAACAAGAACTATCCAGCGGTCCCTTACATTGCAACCTTTAAAACACGACATTCTCTGGATTATGGACCGCTTGCATGGCAGCATGTCCTTCTTTCCCTTAGGAGGGTACAGACATATTTCCCTCAGGAATGCATATCCCTAACTGCTGTTCTACAACTTGCCAAATGCCGACGGGATACCGCCCCGTTACAGTGCCAGTAACTGTAATGTTCCCCACGGTACACCTTCTGTTGCGCACTACACCTTTCAGTTCCTCTGACGCCGAGGTATTTACCCCCGTACCCCACACCTGTACCTCCACGATGCTGCCAAGAGGTTGATGATACCCACATACAGAGCCATCGCACGCCACCTACGAGACTGTCTTTGACCCCAGTAGTAACTTCCAGCACTCATCCTCACCTTACAGTTTAGATCCTGCCCGAGCTATAGGTTGCTGTTGAGGTAATGATACCTGTTACTGTGCAATCAGTACATCCAACACACCATACCTGTGAGATCAAATACTAACGCAGCCCTTTAGAAAAATTAGAATTACACACGCTCTCCACAAACTTCTCCCTTTCCATCACCTTAATGCCTGCTACAGGGGAAAACCCTACAAGTGCCTCAGTACTAAGTGCAAGCACAAAGTGCCCAGACGTGCAGATATCAACGTGCATCTTTGGCGTAACGCTTGCACGTATACACTCTTGGGATGCTCCTGCACTTCTCACAAATCTCTCAATGACATCTGCCTGTGCAGTTGCCACATTGCAAATAGACAGAGAACGCAAACTGTCCACAGGCAGACCTGTCCACACGTGACCCACCACCCTTCTTTTAGTAGCCAGAAGCAGCCACAGCCAGGAACAACTCAGCCACTTACTCTAATAACAGCGAGTGTTTTACATTTCCACTAACATTACTCTACTTGCAGGGTATTACTTATTGTAAGCATGCAGAGACCTTGGATTGTATGTTTTTACCTATTCTACTAAAGTAAACCTCTTATTAACACCACCAACTCTGTAAGTTCCTTACAACCACATAGAAAGTGTGACAGTTATCTTCTATGAAACAGATTTATATGTACTTCTAAGAGGTAATGCGAAGGTATTCAAGACATATATGTAAGTTACTCTTCCTGTTAACATTCACAACTATGCATATAGGTAAGGAAGCTTCCAGCTTCTACCCTTTACCTTTACAACCTGCCACGTACTGCTTTAATGGGCCTGTTTTACTGTCTGCACCACAACAAGCCCTACTGCCAACAAACAGGATGACTGCCTAGGATGTATATACAATATGACTTCTCTCCCTACATACCTCACTCGTACAGGTCCTGCCTGCTATAACTGCAGTATCCACTATCGGTCATTTACGTGTCACTATCTCTTTCCTGCGTGACCTTTTTTACTGTCCTTCAGTTCCATACTGTGACACGTATCCTCTCCTGACACTGAAAGCTGGCATAAAAACCACACTTCACCATCTTCTATGTAACTGTCGATTTCATCACTATTGGCATAGCATCTTCAGTGGGACCGTATCCCTGCTTACCTCTCCATACTTTACCCTTACTACAGTACATCGTGTTGTCCCAGACAGAAGCTCTGTAGCTGACCATCACTACTTCAATGCAATAAACAGCTTTTAGGCATGCCTCATCACCCCTTTGCTACCGGCACAAGAACTTTTACAAGCTGAGCCTGTACTACAGTAGTGACATACAGAGGTCTCTGCTGCATTTCCTTCCTGCATTAGCATTGCTCCTACTGCCTTGAGATAACTTGACCCCCTACAACGTGAGTTCTGCTCCCCCTGCGACGACACCTTGGCATTCGTGATTAAATGTATGTCTGTGGTTACAAACTGTGTCACACTTAGTGGAATGTATGTCAATTCCAGCACTTCGCAACAGTACTAACACACTATGTGTCTAAACTGACAGGAATGCTTTGAAAACTAGCAAGTGGTTCTGAAGGTAGATAATTTTCTATTATTACCACAATAGCAACTCGCCTTACATTTCCAGGTATTCCTCCATCTACCATCAACCTGAACTTCAACAGCTACAATAAAAGCACCCGTGAGGAACATAGATCTGCCTGTCCACGTACAGCTAAACACATGGTCGCCGCATGACTAAAACACCAAAACCTACACAGATTAAGAGTGTCTCTCATCACATGACAACACCAATTCTTGGAGAGGGTTACCTCCTTTGCACTATCAGAGCCATACATAACTGCCAACATACCTAACATTGTAATGCTCCACACACTCTCTGCTTTCTCTACCATTAGGAGGTCAAAAGTTGATCTAAAAGACGGTATAATCGTTGCTTCATCGCCTAAGGTTTCCCTGGCACACATCTGTAACTCTAAAGGTTTGATATGTTTCACAACCACTTGACAGGTCTGTAAGCATAACCTCCTTTTGCTCCACTGTTTCTAATATATGGCACTTAATTTATCAGTTAGAGGTGCAACTCGTGTCCCTCAAACTATCCTTACCTCTAACAGTTCTCTGATTAAGTGCACAGAGGTTAAGAAAAGAGACCTGATTACCTTTGCCTTCACCTACTCTGTACAGAGCTCACGTGGAAGCCAACAATAGCACTAACTGCGGCGCTCTCGCTACAGCCCATCCACCTACCCCGACTTCTCTGTGGTTACGCTACAGGGAAATGCCACTGTGTGTCTTCGGCACTCCCTGTTTAGGCAGTCCTGCTAATTGCTTGCCACTAGTCCTTCGTAGTCCTTACCCTTACTATTAGAAATGTCAGATTACCTTATCAGCAGTATCTGTGCATACAGTATAGAGACTGTTACCCTGACCTTTTTCCTACAACAACTCCAATTACCACCGACAACTGGTCATTACACATACCACGTTGCACATAGAGACACAGCTGTACAGTTACATGTGGATGTAGACTAAGATGCCAGTCCTCTTCTGTTGACTTAGTTACACTACCTAAGGAGTGTTCCTAACCACGACCCTTAGCCCCTAGCATCTTTTCCATTTCTGCAACAGTCCGCTTCCAGCCACGTCTGACACACGGAACCTTACTGCACTGAGTCACAACTATTACCACCCCTTTCTACCCCTTGAAAGGTACAAATGTTGAACCAACGGCCAGTCCGACACCGAGGAGAGGAGTTTCCTTCCCTTCTCCCTAACCGTTCCATGTGTCTCCTGCAACGCCTGTGATCACTACACACTGAGACATGGCAAAAAAGGTAGTTTACCAGAGGTTTCCTAACACCAACGGTGTACGGATAAAAGCTGACAACTACTACCAGCTGGCAGATACTACTACATCCACTGAAACATCTGCATCTTCATCACCGTCTGTGCTTGTTGGGGAACCACAAAGCCATGCCTACACACTGCAATCCATGGTAAACATACGCTCAGATTGGGCAATCTTCAGGAGCATGACAGTTCACCATATTTGAATATAACACCTATTAAACATCTCTAACATAAAAACATCTTTCTACTTGTATTATTATACATACTGTGACTTCTGCCCGTTCCCACTACTGCAGTGTTCTACAGTATCCCCAGGCATTGCTGATTTCTACTGTGTTACACCACCTACCAATTCCTTTTCCTCCCCCTACTGATATGATCAGCACAATACAGTACAAAGATCTGTTACCACATACAACTTCCTATCACCTACCCTTTCAGCTTCTGAGATATGTTGCCTGGAATACAGGAAGAAATACGAGGATAGGTGCATAACTCCTCTGCAGTACAAAGCTAGTCATTGGCCCCTAATTCATTTCAGAAGATAAACCCTACTCAGCTTTACCATCACTGTTCCTTGCACTATTTCCTTCCCTAGCACAACACCAGCACACATTTACTCTGCACTACCTGCCTGTTGGACAACTGCAGAAAACATAATATGGTTCACATCCCCACCGTCAGGGTGACTTTTGGTCAACGATACACTTGTCCGACCGGGTCTCTCCGTCGTGCCGCTCCCTTGCGCTTCTTTTTGGACCATTGCTTAAAAGTCAGAACTGCAAGATACATGTTCCTGCACAGTCCTGATACACATCCCCATAGGCTGCCACCTGCTCACCCTCACAACTGTGATGCCACATCAATAATTCCCTACTTCTCTCTTACAAGTGAGGTTTACTGTCCCACCCGTGACACCCAACTAGCCGTACGTGGTGCTGCTGAGGGGTGCTCAACAGTCCTGAGAGTTATTACAGTGAAACACTGATTTAACACAACCAGTAGTCAATGCCATTGCATTTCACAAGACTCAATATCAGAAAACACTCCCTTATTTACTGGATAGAGAACAGGGTCAGACTAGCTCTCCGAGACACCCTCCCAATGAGTCACGAGGCTCGGAAAGGACCCCCTTGCTTTCTAAACTCCTTCTCAGAGAGGAGTCTAGGTGCGGCTGGATCCATTCCTGCTCCCAGACTCAGTCAATCATCTATGTCTCAAGGATTACGTATGCACAATCAACCCTCTTACTACTTAGCTACAATTTCACAGTTTACCATACTATTACTCCCTTAACACCACTCTGTTGCGGAAAGAAATCTCTTTACCTCAAGGAGTAGAACCTTAAGCCAGCGTCCGAACAGCCGGGATCCTGGTGTGCTGCTGCTGTCGCTTCTCACGGTGCCACTTTCTCACCTACCTCCTCAAGGTCCTGTAGAGAGTGACAGCCGCCTCACCACCTTCTCAGCCCCATCTCCAGGGTCTTCCTGCGAGGCCGGCCACTTTGGCTGTGACCTGTAAAGCACCTTATGCTGCAAAAAAACCCCTCCCTTCCCAGCCGCCTCCATTCCGTCGGTGCTGACCCTTCTCCAGCGACACCGTGGACAGAACAACATTCCCATCTTCTGCGCCGGGGTCGCCACTTCCCTCCTTTCAGTTCATGCCTCTTGCCGGCACACACCTATAAACGACTGCCTCCGTGGCACAACGAGACACCTCAGCTGAGGAGGTGCTGCTTGGAAAGGTCCCATCACATTATTAGGCAAAGTCATTTTGGCAGAAGATAAACCCCCTTGCTTTCTAACGCTCCTCACCCAGGTGGGAGGCTAGGTGCGGCTGGGTTTACGTTCTGAGTGATGCCCAATTCAACACTATGAGTCAAGTCACCTTCACACCATTAAACTATCACAATTCCACGTCTGTTTGTCGTGGACTGCACCTTCAGTCTAGTTGTGCTCATGAACTGGCCCGGCCGCTCTCCAGTGTTCGGTCATGTTTGATGAGAAACCACATTGCCTACATACTTGCGTAGTGCTGCTAATTCAAGAAACAGATATAAAGGTTCCTCTGGTTTGCTGCTGATAATGACACTACCTGCAAAGCACCTGCAACAATAAATATAATATTGTTAATGGCACTAAGCTTGCGATACTTAAAAACAATACAACCTGGCTATCAATGAAAAAAGGACAGCCTCCAGAGAGATTGCTACGGTTCCCGAGGAAGCTCTCAGAATAGTCTAAACTCTTACATGAAGGCATCCCTCTGAGGGGCAAAAAAGGCTCAACCCCTCGACTGGTCCCAGCAGTTAAAGGCAGCCCGTGATGGGGTCTTCCCTGACTTGTTCACAAGGGTGCCTTCCCTGGCATCCCCCCTTTCTCAGGCTATTTCGGTACAATGTCTTACCTGCAAGGCAGAGTTTGAGTCACTCCAGTCATACATACATTTCATTTTTACAGCAGTCATCATAAAAGCTTAGTTTATGAAAATTTCCAGCCACATGCTCAACGAGAAGGGGTCACACCTTGGAAGCGGGTAGCCTCTGGGCTGGAGCTGTGTTTTGGTCTCCTAATGACATTATAATGAGCCAACTTCACACAAAGTGCAGCATTTCATCCAAATTGGATGGAATGTTGGCTCAGGAAAGCCAGCCTGCAGCTTATCGGTTCCACTAGATCACCTTGTTCCCATCTCTGCTGAATGATCACTCAGCTCAGCTGCAGCATCTTCACTCCATCATCCATGTTGCTTTCACCAGCAATGCTGTTCAGCAAGACACTGATGTGGCAGATTCCTCACATACCTGCCGACGCCGAGTTCCACCCTGGAAACGCTACGATGACATACCTTTCCTTACTGCGTGACCAATGCTACATTTCTAATATCATTTAATTTTTACACATTATTCCACACCTCCTGCTCCCCCCGTTCCAGGCCTCCACATCCCATGTCTCAGCAGACACTGGCCAACTGGCATCCTGCCCCTGCTGGAGGTTGGTGACCTGATGTCTGCCTGTGGCTTCGCCGTAGGCTGCTTGACATCAAGCCTTTGCAGACCACCTTCCTGCTAAAAAGAACACAAGACATAGACCCCATGTCAACCAGGAGTACCGACCAACAATACCCCACAGTGACCCCTGCATCCCACATGACCAGCATCATGCCCAATTCCTATTTTTCACCCCGCCAGATTGCCCACTGCGCCTCCGAGAGGTTGCCCTACCTCTCCAGTGCTCTCAACAAAGTACTGACACCCCCTTTGGGATGGTGACCCAACGCTACAACAACAACCACATGCTCACCCTCCATTGAGGGTCCAATACGCTTCCAAGTTTTAACATCCCTCGGGCTTCCCCATTTCCCCTCCAAACCTGACTCGTTCCTTTCCCCGCTGCACCCTGGCAGCGTTTAACAGCCCCACCACAGTGTGTGCCAGCTGCTGCCCATAATCAAAGAAGCACTGTTCGTCCCACTGTGCTATGGTACCTCCAAGGTGACCGCTTCCACCCTGCTGGCTACTTTCTCTCTCCTCTGCCTGTCCATGGAGAGAGAGTTGCTGGAGAGCATCTGCCGTCTGGTCGCTGGCCGACCCGGCCCTGGGCAACACCAAGATGCTGAACCGTCTCTGGAAGACAACCTGCCCTCATCCCCTAGAGGAAAAAAGTCAAAACAGAGATTCATCACAATTCATCAACCCCATACTTTACACTCATACGTTCCTCCACAAAATCGAGGAGGTTGCATTTAAAACACACGGCTACCTACCACACCTCATCCCGCACCCAGGATAAAGTCACGGGCAGGTACTACAGAAGTTTTAATTATTTAGATTCTGCCCTTCCAAAAAAAAAAATCACATAACCTCCATGGTTCGAAGGGACCTTTGAGCTCATCAACTCCGATCACAACAAACAAAAAAACCCACACCAAAACAAACCCCACTACCAGACACAAACCAACAGTCTCCGGCACTAGAGTGTGCCCTGAAGCACCATGTCTACATGTTTCTAAAATACACCCAGGGATGGTGACTCCACCACCTCCCTGGGCAGAAGTTCCAGACTGAAGACAATGACAAACCACACAGGATCTCCTCATCTTGTGCCCAGACACCAAGGAACAGAAACACAGGCAGACCAAGCGACAAGGTCCTCCTCAGACGCCAGTGGCTGTAGAGAGCAAGCCCTGGAGGAAGGCAGGCTGATGAGGCAGAGACATCAGCCCACCCGGGGATCCCTCCCCTCTTATCCTGAGCATGGCAGATGGGTTGTGGCACCCCATTGGTCCCCTCGGGGTCTCCTCCTCCCCACAGGTGCGACCCCTCTACAGGTGACCACCGACTCACCTGGCCCCTGTTGCCACAAAACCCAAGTCAAAACAAGAGCCTCCCATGGAGCAAAAGGTTGGCTCCACTCAACCTCCCAGCAAAACACCCATTTGTACATGGAAGGTTAAACACAAAAGGCAGTTGAAATGGAAATAAAACCAGTTAGGGTTCCTGTGCGCGCTGAGCAGTGGGATGCTCACGGTACAGCCTTCCTGCTGCTCCAGATAACCCTGCCTGCCTCCGCCTGTCAACACACTCCGTGTACCCCGGGAGGCGTCTGGGTACTGTGCACAAGCTGGACGTCTGCCTGGGAACATCTACAAAGAACCCCCACCAACTGTGGCCACACTCTATGCATATTGCCACCTCAAAAGGATTCCGTCTACGCTGCTACCTCCAGCTACTTGTGTAAGGTCACACCATCGCTGCACGAGGGCACCAAACTGCTCTGTTACGTGTCGCACCGACGAGCACAAGGCAACACCTGCGGAACTGTCACCTGCCTCTTTGCACCTCTACGTCTAGCAGCAGGACACTGCTTATAACCATTAACATCTGCTCCACCTGCACTCTCTCTGAGGACATGTCCCTTTCCAACCACACTTCCAGTCCACTGCTTATCCCGTTCCTCGGTCCGAGATAAAAATACACAACTCACTACCTTGTAGCTTTCTGCAGTTCAAAGCAGACCAGCAAGCACTACAACAAGTTCCATTACAACTTTGTGGTTGGACTCCACTTCGACTAACCACTTCTGGCTTCCAGGTCTCACCCTCACGGGTTTGTAACCCTCACTACTGATATAACTTCTGGCACTGACAGACCCACACAGCGTCACATCTCAGTTTCCCACACATGAGCACACTTCCACACCGGGTTCGGCACGACAGAACTACCCCGGAATACAGGTTTAAGGTATGACTTTATCACCAACTCATCTTTGACATCTACTACTGATCAATATCTACAGTAGTTATTACTCCCCAATGGAAAAGACTCAGACATACCCAGACCTCTCTGTGTGAAAAACCATCTTTGCACCAGGACTGCAGTGTTCCTACCGTACAGACTCTTTCCACATAAAAGCAACATTTTCAATAGTTCACGGTGACACTTTACTAACATAATTTTTAGACCCCCTTCAGGGGGCACTGTCACTGCCGCCTCCCTCATTCATACTATCAAACTAACCTCCTTGGGGTCTTTCTCCAGCTGACAACCAACACAGACGCACCTCCAGGGACTGCCTGCAGGGCCAACAGCTTTGGCCAAAACCTGTCACATGCTTCACATGCCTCAAATGAGCCTCGCTTCCCAGTTCCTTCGACTCATTCAGCCCCTCAACCCCCGAGAGCGACACTGCAGACAAACCCAGATTCCCATTTTCAACTCCAGAGTCACTGCCCCACCTCCATTCAGTTGACGCCTCCTCCCAGTTCACCACAACGACCTTCTGACTCCACGACAAACCCCATCTCTACTTGCACCCGCTCCAATAACGAGCAACGACTCACCGTCCGATGGTGGGTTGCACCTTCTCCGGGACTGGGTTCAGAGGTTGAGCTGGAAACCTTGGCCCATGAGATGTTCCTCAGGAAGCTTCTGCTCCTTCTCCCAAGGGCCTCCGTTGTGAAGACCTCGACGTACGCTGACCGAGGGGTGCCCTCCTTGTGCTGGGGGCTGATGGCCTCCCGTCAGAGCGCTCCATCTCCTCGTGGTACTTGGGCTGAGCCCGTCACTCCACAGCCCTGTCCTGCAGAAATAAAAATTACAGATTAATCCCCCGTTAATCCATAACACACACCAACAATAACAACCCAACCCACTGCTTCCTACCCCTACAACATTTTTGCCCGTTCTGTTTTTTGCCTCTACGGCTTCTCTCTCTGCCCTACACCTATGACACATTGCCCTACCTTTACTGTGCTACAGACCAGATAAGTGTCTTTCTCCGCAACCGTGAGAGAACATTGCATATATCAATTGCTTCAAACAGCTCCCACCAGACATCGGACACCCACATCCAGCTTGTCAGGTTCTGAGGTTCTCTAAAACTCCATCCTTCCTCACCTTTTCAAAACAACTGGCCACAGACAGCCACCAGGACAACTGACCAAAGCTACCTCCAAGCAGGGCAAACCACGTGTGGATGGTTGCCTCACGCTTCCACCACTGCCTTCACCACTCTCCCAACTGCTAGACGGGGCTCCCCTTGCACAACCCTGCACAACTGTTCACACAGCAGAGATATGTGATGCGTTCCCCAGGAGATAACATGCCACATGCGGTGACCCCCACAGCAACTCCCAAAGTCACACTAGGGCTGCCTTTTCACCTTCAACTACTCCCTTTAAAAGAAGGTGCACCTTTATAACCCATAACACTGCCGATATCAAACTGGCCAGCCCTTTACCTTCACTTTCCACTCCTGGGTGCCCACAGACCCACAGAACACAGGGTCAGGCTTCCTTCTGACTGGTTCATGTGCTTTGCTGCCTTCACAACACACAAGAGAGACATTTGGGGTAAGGCTTTCATCTCACACAGAGAAAAGAGCAGAGCTTGCAGAGGCCCCTCACCAGACAAAAGCAGTGATGCCAGTACCACCACAGACCACCCCTTTAACATACGAGCTCACACCCACCTCACCCTCAGGTAGACACCCACCAGCTACCCCTCCTTCGGGACTCCCACACACTTTCCAGGATAAACACTGGTTACATACTCCCTTCTCCCACAAAGCCAGACCTGTTCCTTTCCCTACAGTTCCCTGGCCACATCTCCAAGCCACACAGCAGTGCATACCTACAGGGACAGATTATCACACAGGCAAAACCAACACTTCTCCTCCAACAGGAGCTCAGAGCCTACCTCTTCCAGCCGGTTGGCTACTTTCTTCGTCCTCTCCTTGGGGCTCGAGGTGGGGGATAGCATCTATCCTCTGCTCAGTGGCCAACCCGGCCCCAGGCACCACCACGCTGCCCAATGTACACCATGAAACGACTGACCCCTTTTCCTAGGGAAAGAGAGAAAGTTATGATGACACACCACACCAGGCATCTTCCCTTAAATAATACTAATACCATCACAAAGGGACGCTGTGACAATAGAGGTATATCAAACCATACAAACCCTCATCAGGCCCCCAGTATAATATCACCAGCAGACACTGGAGACTTCCAGACAGCACTCTCTACCAAATGGAAACTGGAGCCTGACTCTGAAAACCAGGGCCTGGGACCATAAAACAGATGAACCAAGAGGGTCTTCCTCATACCTCAGTCTCTGAGATAAGAGAGCCATTGAGAGAACCCAGCCACTGCAGAAGTGGAATAAACCAACCCTTCACTCCCTCTGCTTTTATCCTGAGGCATGGCAAATGGGATGGGACACCCCATTGGTCACCTGAGGGTCACCTGACCTGTCTCCACCTCCCCACAGGTGTGACCCCTCCACAGGGTTGACCACTGACTCAGCTGGCCCTGGTTGACACTGTGATGAGTCAACCCAAGAGCCTCTCTTGCTACACAGAAAGTTGGCTCTGCTCCACCCCAAACCAGGACTTTCCTCAAAAAAGAACCCCCCCTTTCACTCCCTTTACTTGGGAACAGGCCTCTGTCTTTCCGCACACAAACCTTTTTGGGACCTTAAAACATTACCCTTCTTTCCTACTGCTCCGAGGTCCAAAGCTACATACCACACGGGTTGGGTTTTCAGACTGAAAACTCTACCACCTGCTTCAGAATACAAGACCTTATCATGTCTCAGTCGAGAGGTTTTCACACTTCAAAACTAACATTTCTTTCTCTTCCCCTACCTTTTTGACCTCTCACCAACCCCATATTGCAAAAGTGAAACCCCATCTGCCAGGTCTCTTAGACCATCTGCTTCTCCTGGAACCAAATGGTCCCATTACAATATTTACCTGTCCAGAGACCTTCCTCCAACAGGTACCTCTGGCCCCACTCTGGGGTCACCCCGGTTGCCCGCTGCCCTGTTCTAATGCTCCTTTGCTATGTCCACATGCTTCTGTTCCCTTCCGCATGCAACTAGACCATCCCCAGTCTTCCCGGCAGCCCACAACCAAACCTCCTACCTTGAGGACGTGTTTCAGACACTCATCATCACTGTGGTCCCCCTTTTCCCCATCTTTAGTACCCGCTGGTTTCAGAGCCTCCCTTGCTCCTACAGTGACATCACATTCCAGGGACTTCCAAACCATAAAGCCTGCCCCCGGGATTACAGGTTCATCTCTCTTGATGAAGAGTTGATCCACAGCCATTACCTTCTCCGGGTAGCTCCACACATCTTTAGGTGTGACACCACCACTGGAGGCTTCCCAGTTTAGTGATACACTTCCTCAGCGCTGACCTCCAAGCGGTCGGTTGCCTTGGACCACGGGGCTGACTCCAGTTACAGCACGAGGCTACAGACACCAGTTCAGCCCCATCCCTTCTAGGCCTTCACGTCTAGGCTTGTTGCTTGAGCACGACACCTTCGCTTTCTCCCTGCCGCTCAGCTTGGCATGTCTGAGGACATGTCCAGACACTGCACCTTCTTTGGCAGCCAAAACCTTCACCATTTCAATACAATAACACTACCTCATGGGGCACTTTCATCTTGCCTCCTTCTACTCCAAAGCTGTCACCACTGGTCCAAAACTATCGCCTCCCTTTCACACCACCGCAGAGCTCACACACACTTACCACTTCCTTCCTTTCACAGGTGACCCATGCGTTCCCAAAACCTTCTTTGGGTAACACCACTTTGACACTGCTGGGGCCACAATTCCAGAACGGGCAGGGGACCACTACCCTGCGAGGGTGGACGGGACCATCATTGGAGGCCTGACCTCGGATGGTACCATCATTGGAGGCCTGACCTCGGATGGTACCGTCATTGGAGGCCTGACCTCGGATGGTACCAACATACCCTGGTGTTGAAGTTGAGGAGGTGAATGTCCACTGGCAGCACTGTCGCACTGAGCAGCGTTGCCACACTTTAGGCTGACCACCAGTTGCTTCTGAGGCCCTGGACCTTAGCCTGCCCACGGGCATTCTAACAGGTGGCTGCTTTACACTTTTACCTTTAGACCCTCACCTACCCAACCGGGAACCTTCCCAGTGGCCACTTGCAGATTGGGAACACGTCATTTTTTTTCCTATCTGCATCACCTGGCTGGTTACAGCCACCTGGCATCACCAGCATCACCTGGCTGGTTACAGCCACCCATCCCTGCGGGGGTCTCGCTGCCAACTGCCACGGGGCAGATGCCCTCTAACAGGCCCCACAGTCGTGACTGCAGCGTTCCGGCACCGGCCATGTCTCCTGCATGGACCATGGCCCACCACCATGTCCTCAGAGGGAGCACCTCTTTTGTTGGGGCCACGCATGTCACAGGGGGTGGCGTTACTGGCCATAGTCCCGCTCCGTCCCCAAGACTGCTGGCTGTGCAGGACACAGCCTCCCAGCAACCACCCCACCAGGGCACCACCAAGGAAGGGACACAGAGGCGTAGAGAGGGTTATGAACACCTATGATGTGACAACACATCATGATATGACAGGCTGTGCCAAAGGCCGGCGCCTGGTTGGGGTCCCGCTCCCCAGTCCCTTCCTCCCAGTGCCACAATCTGGACCACCCCACCGAGGAAGGGGAGCACCTCACATTGCTCGAGTTCACCAACACAGCCCGTTGCTTCCCCTCCTGGGTGGCACAGGTCCCACCAGCCCCACGCCAGCCCTCTGACCACCCACCTCCACGCCAAACACCATGTTGGGACCCCCCCCAGCATAGCAGAATGAGCATCCTTCACTACACGTCACAGACATCAGACTTTAATACCACACGGGATGATGAGCACAGTCACAGGTAGGTTCCCCTTTCCAGACACACCAACACATTCCCATCCCGTGCCCCTTCTTTGCCCACCACACCCCTGGCAAGGGCTACATGGTGCCCAGAGGAACCCCTGACCCTGCCCCAGCCGAGCTGGAGCCCCGGCCAGCAGCCCAGAGAGCCCCAGTGCTCGCCCCTGAATGCCTGATGCCCACTGCAGATCTGGCACAGGCACCGGTGTCACTCGCCGGGCCGGTGACAGTGCCGCTTGCTGGTCCGGTGATTGTGTCACCTGATGCGTCAGAGATGGTGTGCCTTGCTGTTCCCATGACAGCATTGCTCCTACGCTGGACACCATCCATCACGTCCCTCGCTGAGCTCACGACTCTGCCATCCATCTCTGCTCGTCGCCCTCCTCCCACCGCTGCGTTCCCCGCTGGGCTCCAGCAGCCACCAGAAGACCACGGTGTGCCATCACCATGGCCTCCGGTGATGGTGGGCGGCTCTGCGCGGGGGCTCTCCGTGTGGGACCCATCCTCACCTCCCGGACAGACTCCTCAATGCCTGCTGCCTTCACACGCGGCCACCTCTTTCCCCGACAATCCCCACGTCTCCCCCACGGAAGCCCTGGCTCCTCCTGGGGACACGCACCACCCCACTGCCCACCTTCTTTCTCCAGCCACAGGGAAATAAACCCACAATAAGACTCTTCAGCTTCTGGGCCATGTCCCAGCTCCTGGAGCCCGAGATGGCAACGCCACGCAGCTCCCAGGGGACCCAGCTCCAACCTTGAGCCCTCTCAAGGAACACTCAGCCCCCCTGGACCATCCCAGTTCCCTCTAGACCCCTCAAAAAT
>JAHREE010142067.1:0-16494 GCA_033628505.1 Tringa tobata | reverse complement strand
TTTTCTAGTTAAATGGCATATAATGAATTTTTTTAGCATCTTTTTTTCTACAAAAATATGTGCCGGCAACGAATACAATGTTATGGGATTAATATAAAAGGGTTGTTTGACATTACAAAACCAATAGGAATCAATCATCCTGATACTAAGCTAAACCTTGTACATCAGAATTTTTTTTTATAAGGAAATGCAGAAATAAAAAAGGTCTTTAACACGTTTATAGATGATTCCCCCCAATTGCAGGGGAATTTTCTGAAATGACTCACTGGGAGAGCAGGGTGTTGAGGGATGAGGTGGGAAGGCAGACAGCAGAGTCATCATTAAATTTTAAGCAAAAGGCAGATAAAATCTGCAAAATTGCTGGTCTTCAGAAATAATTGTTAACCCAGACCATAGAGTAATTTGTTTTAATTAAAACAGGCAGCTCCATTTTCCCTGGAGTCAGCGGCATGAATTGTCAGACCAGGATTTTAGACCAAATTTGGGGCGTAAACTGAAGGGAGAGTTGAAACTCACCGAAGTAAAATTCTGTAGATAAGTACAGCTAAAATGAAAATCCTGAAAAAATAAAAACATTATTAACTATGATTAACTTTTTAAAAAGAAAATCTGCATTATGTATCTTTATGAAGTATGGCCAGTGAGCTGGCTATTGGGCTTTGCTGTCTTTGACCATCTTTCATTAAGGAAGTGATTGCTCCAATTCCATGAATTTAGACTGCAAAGCCAATGGTCTGACAAAACAGCTTTGCTAACAAGGAATTTTAAAAGGGTGTTCAAGAACTCGCTTGGGTAGTCTTGTAATCAGTGGCATGATATATGGCGTTTATATCACGTGGTGAATTTGCCGTGTTTTCTTTGCTGCCAGAAGGCACTTTCTTAATTTGAAATGTTCTCATAATAACTAAAACCCTGTAATTTTAAAAACATAACTACTGCCACTGCAAAGCATCAGGGATGCCAAGTATGAGGTTCGGATTTGAAGCATACTACCACTGCTAAGGGAAGGAACTGACAAGCAAGAAGGAGGACAACCAAGAATAGAAAAATTAGGAGGATTCATAGCCTGTAACTACCAAAAGTTAAAAGACCAAACAGGACAATGTATGGATGGACATGGACCTGAAAGGAGGTTGTAGAGAGGCAGGGGTCAGTCTCTTCTCCCAAGTCCCAGGCGATGGGACAAGAGGAAATGGCCTCAAGATGCACCAGGGGAGGTTCAGGTTGGAGATTAGGGAAAATGTTTCCATGGAAAGGGTTCTTAAGCCTTGGACTGGGCTGCCCAGGGCAGTGGTTGAGGCCCCATCCCTGGAGGGATTGAAAAGCCGGGTTGCCATAGTGCTTAGAGACATGGTTTAGTGATGGTTTTGATCAGAGTGAGGTTGATGGTTGGACTAGATGATAATCAAGGTCCCACCAGGGTGTGGTGGCATGCAGGATCCACACAGAGTCCTTGCCACATGAAACATGACGTCTTCCTAAAAAAGAGTCTTTTCCATTCTTAAAAAAAACCTCTTTGCCCAACATTTTGCTAGTCTATGGCTTTAGGGTGGCCGTTCACTCCAGCCATGTTGTGTACAGTGGAGTCGCCTATGGTTTTCCCTGCAGGGTAGCAAATGTCCAAGTTTCCTCATCTGTAGGAACTCACTATTTTTTAAATGAAATGTCCCAAAATATGGTATCAAGGCACATGAACTAGATCTACGTAGGGCCACCTGCTGGCCTCTTTGCATTGTCTCTCTGAAGGCTTGGATGGGGGCAGCCACCAGCCACCCTGGGCTCTCAGATGGGAGCTGCTCTTGCCCCAAGCCATCAGCCAGACCTCTGCCAAGGCCAAGGGCGATTGCGTAAACCAGCTGGTCTGAAAATTGCATGCAGGTGCTAGGTGCAAAGAGTTGAAAAATATATATCTATATGCTTATTTTTGTAAAGTTTCCAGCAATCGTTGTTGGGCTGTATTTCTGGTGATAAAAGTAACAGCTCATGTCACCGCATGTTAGTTGAGAGGAACAGCAATTTCATTTTGTGCTATAATACAGGAAATTTCCGAAGAACACTATTACACAGTATCTAAGTCCCAATATTTTTTTCTTGTGTTGCTTCTGGGATTCGTCTGATTACCACCCATAAAGTATTCCACAAGTTATGTTTCTTTAATATCACCATGGCACCTTTAGCGGATATTTTTATTGTATGAGCCTGCACAGTGTTTTGCAATCCCCCCAAAAAACCTCAGTGCTGCTTTTAAGCACACTTGCAGGCTATGAAAGAGTGTTTTTCTAGCCTTCTGTTCTTACATTTTGACCCTTCTGCCTGTACACAGGGTCCTTAGATACACACACAAACAAACACAGACATACATATATAGGCACATCTATATGCAGACGCACAACGACACGTGCATTAACTTGTTTCCCAAGGCAATAAAGTGTACCCAGGATATGCGTGGTTTTATTGTTCTCTACTTTTTTTTTTTTTTTGCATAATGTTTTACAATAAGAGTCTGAAGGGAAAAAAACACTTCGTGGTAAAGGGAAGAATGATGCACACCTTGGGCAACTGAGCTACAGGAACCGCACTTGTGAAGCCAACAACGAGGAACAAAGATGGTAGAAGACTTAATATCCCAATTTACCGTGTATGGTGAAAAAAGCCTGGGGACAGGGAAATCAAAGGATCCGTTAGCTGACACTGCTGAATACGCAGTCACAGAAAATGGCTATATAGATCATTGTATTGGGAGTAAAGAAGAGCAAAACCAGTCCTTTTGCCCAGCGGAGTGAAAAGCAAAAACTTCAATGTTTAACCTAAGCCTTTTTTTTATGCAGACACCCTAATGGTTACTATGATTTCCCTTTTGGAAGGTGGGGGAGGGGGTGCATGTATTTAGAGAATTTCAAGACTAATCTTAGCAATGCTTCTTGTCTTAGTGACCAGTGTGGCTGCTTTTTTTTTTTTTCTCTGTGTTTTTTGTTTTTGCAGAAGCTAAAAATAATTTAATTGGTTTGTGTTAGCAAGAAATGCTTGGTTTTTCTTCTGTGCTGCCATGTGGCATAGTCAGGGATGTGGGTTTTTAATGGCCCGAGTAGTTTGTGCTTTGTCCCCACAGTATCATCAACACCACATGCTCAAATGTACCCTGATGTTTGTTCAAGAAGATGAAACCTCCAGGCACTGCAGCCTTTCTTTTAATAACCCTTCCACCTGCCGGACCCGAGTCAAAAGTTAAACTATACAGCTTTCTAGTGGTGTATAATGCTTTGTCAGAAAGCAGAGTTTAAAAACAACAGGGGTTGCTCGCAGGTGCCTTTGGTACTTGCGATACCCTTCTGTGATTCTGTCTTTTATTAATCTTTCAATATCCCTCACATTGGTCCTCTGAGATATCTCCTTCACGTATTGAAAAAAAAATAATATTAAAAGTCAGCTGAAGGACAAGGCTTCCAACGTCTGAGTTTAAACAGATTTATGCACAAAAGTTGCTGCGTGACCCTGGTGCTGAGTTATTGTTCATTGCAAATAACGAGCCTGAGACATTGAACAAGAGGTGCTGACTTATGCCACCACCCGTAAATCTTTTGATTTCTTGTAGAAGTGGTCGAAATGATATACTCGATGCCACAGGTCTCTAATCAGCTAACCTCTGGGACCTGGGAGGGGGAAGAAAGGCAGGGGTGGGGAGGACAGATCACTCCCCTAGTCGTCATATATTACCTGGCATTTCTATTCTAGCTGCTGTGAATCATCCTGTAGCTCTATGACAAAGCTTGGGGGATAAGGCATGATGTGTCTCATCCCAGAATGTATGAAGACCCTTAGGCCATGCCACTGCTTCGTGTTTCTCTTGATCAAGCCAGATACAGTGCTTTTATGTTTCAGTTTGCAAAATTCTGGCTTCCAGCCTTGTTCAAGGAATTGATTTCAGTTCAGGAAGGAAGCTGGGCAGTGTGGTAGAGCCGGTTGTGTTACTCAGCACACCAGCATGACGGTCTCTAATATGAGGGCACTGTAGAAAAGTATCTCTTGCAAGAAAAGGACAGCTAATGATATATTGCAAAAAAAAAAAAAATCCCCCTTCTGCTCTATTGTCTGTAAATATTTAGATCTACGGAGTTTCTGTGCAGGAACTGTTTATGAAGATGAGAGTAACTTTCTCCTTTCTGTTGCTGCGTCTTCCTTCTCCCCCCAGCTCACAGCAGAATTCCCTTTGCAGAAAAGGATTTGCTTCTGTCCATGACTCTTAAAAGAGCCTCTGCATGATGCAGTTAAAGTTCTGGGTCGAGATTCCTGCTGCTTTCAGGCTTTCGTCATGCTCCAGGTGAATAGACAGCAAGGCTTTGTTGAAGCATAAGGCTATGTTGAAGTTGGCTTGGTCTGATATCAAACCCCTTTCATGTTTTTCACTTAGAACTGAAAGAGTTCTAGCCATGTCTTTTCAAGGGGCATTTTAAATCGTGTTCCGCTGATTTTATTTGCTATGTGCATTTGCATATGGGTTGGCAAATGATTTAAAAATTTTGTTTACCGTGGGATTGTCCAGTGATCAAAACTTAAACATCCCCATAAAAGTGTTTCAATATATTGTTCCTTAAATGAAAATGGCAATTGTATCAAATGAGTGACAGAAAAAGTAATCCAATCTCTACCTCCTCTGAATGCAGTAAAGCACAGTTTTCTGTGTGGGTGCTCAAGAGCACAAGGAAGGGTTTGCCTTCCCCTTTGTCCATTCCCATTCTCTGTTCCCACTGAGGAGGCACAGCTCTGGAGTTTCAATGCCACCTCCACAGCCAGACCACCTCTGCTAAGAAATAAACGTGGATATTTAACAAACTGTCCCTCTGGCCCCTTGTGATTTCCCTGCGAAATGGTTATTTTGTTGTACTCTCTCCAACACCTTAAAAGTTAACCTAATAAAATTCTTAATCAAAGCACGTATTTCTTTTAAATCAGTCATTCACCAGTACCATGCTGGGTTTTCTCTGTGCTTATCCTAAGTTTTTCCTTAGGATTTTTGGGGTGTGTGTACAGTAAGAGTGAGCAGGCAGAGAGCTAGCAAGGTATAGAACAGCCAGAGGAAATATTAATCTATGACAATAGGACATAAACAATGGATCTGGCTGGGACCAAATTTACGGGTGAATGTTAGAACATGGCTAGGAACTGGGGCATAAAAGCCACCGTAACCAGCCAGTTAATACCACTGAACAATGAAAACCATGATAATTACATGGTTGTATTTGCCTTTACAGCCATAGGAAATTTGTGGTAAAGCACAAACTGAAAAGCCAGCGCACACACACTATCAGTATCTCCAAACGGGTGTCAGATTTTGACAAGAACATAAAGAAGTAGTTTTTCAAACCTCTTTTTTTTAATCTACTTTGGTGTCTTAAAGAGTAGGAAGGCCAAAAGCTGTAGTTGGTAAGTTTGTGAGCAGCCCCTAAGATGCAATCCATATTGCCCTGCCTCGAGAGAAGATGAGCCCCACTGGGACCTGAAGAGCATCGGCGTGAGCAGAGGGAGAGGACAGCAGCCACACGTCCTGTAAGTAGCCCTGGAAGCAGGAGTTTGCCTGGCATGGTCTGTCAGTTGTCCCAGAACCTTGACTTGTTCTCCAAGGTTTCAGAAGCCAGACCATTTTGCAAGTGTAGGCAGCAACAAGAGGAGTTATGTAGTGCTCCTCGAATTCTTTATAACCTTCCAGATGTACTCTCAGCTACATCATGGTTTCTAGGGAAGAAAGGAAAGAGGGGAAGGTAAAGACTTTGCTAAATAACCTGGGCTTTGCCTGCAGACTGTTTTGGGGGCCAGTCGTTGGCCTAGAGGTCAACCTTTTTTAATAATACAGCCAAGTCTTGGGATGTATTTACGACTGCTTTCCTAAAATCCCCAACTTGATGCGAGCTGTGTTATTTCAGAAGGCCCTCCTTGGGAAGAAGGTGCAGCCAGAGTGGGAGGTGGTGAAGAGTGACCAGCACTTGCTCTGCTCCCTGTCAGCCCTTGGCTGATCCAAAAGGAGCTGTTGCAGTGAACAGGAAAACCCCCTAAAATGCCAGTGTTTTTCGCAGACAGGCCGTTACCTTTACAGCAGGCTGGGATCCTTCCCATAACATATTAGGATGCTTTTATAGGACCTGTCTCCCTTCAGCTCTCTCAGCTGGAAGCTGATGTCTCATGAAGCTCCTCGCAGTGTTTTGTTTTGTTACTGGGAAATTGAAGCTTGGGGAGTGAAGACCGTGACCAGCGGCCCAAGGGATTCCCTGGGCTGCAGCCGCAGCAGCAACCATTTGTTTTCTTTTGACAGCCTGCAAGGGCCCTGAAGGCAGCTCAAATCCACCAGTTGACTACAAGCTGCAAACCACAACCCCTCTCCACTGTTTTAGAGCATGTACCTGACGGGAATCTAAGCCCTGGAGGCCCTACTTGTGCTTTCCCAACTGTTCTTTTGCATTTGCCTGAAGGTGCTCACTCATATTTTGGCATCCCTAGAGGGATGGAGATGTGTTCTTGCAGTGCTAGTGGGTAGATGCTGTAAATGAAGGACTGCCTCTCCTCCAGCCCTCAGTTTTGGTTAGATTCAAACCTTCTCGAAGAGCACAAAGAAATAACAATAATACTCCACCCCCCTCACACCCCCCATACATGCCATATATGCCATATATGAAGGTGGTTTGTAAAACCCAACACTTATTTATGGAGATGGCCAGACACCATGGATCCCGCCACATCTGCTGTCTGACCTCCCAGCCTCTGTGGAAGACTGGGAATTTTCCGTAGGCTGCCTTGTAGACAGTGATCTCCCCCAAACTCAGCAGTCCAAGACCTGGGTCAGCAACTGTTTTCCTGCTCCACCAAAGGCTCTGCTTAGCCTACACAACCAGGCTGGAAAGACAGTTATCATTGCACCATGGTGGCTAGTAGGACATCTTTTCTATCTGCTTCATGATAAATTTTACAGAGGGTATGGGTGACCAACCCCCCCCCAACCGTGGTGCATGGTGCCTCTTGCTCTAAAACTCTCACAAAACTGCTAAAGAGATCTAAACACAGCTGAACATCTCAAACGAATGGTGGGTGTCCCACACTTAGTCTGCTGCATGTTGTAGTTAAGCCTTACCAAGGTCAGTAGAACATACATCCTGCAAGGGGACAGAGGGGCAAAATGCGACACAGCCCTTAACGAGAGACCAAGCGTGCCAATTTCAGCAGGAGAAGAGAAAAAGACAGTTGCTTATTGCCTGGGGCTTTATCATAAACAGGTAGGTCTGAAAGCCATTTTCTATCAGTGCACAGCTACAAACACAATATTATTTCTAGAAACCACCCATGGCCTCAGTGCTGAAAGATGCAGAGGGGCCTCAGCATGAAGAACGTCAAGTTCTCGTGTTCCAGACTGCGGTTTCCTTACACCTTTCCATTTTGGCGTAAGTTTGCCAAGCCACTCTCCATTTTTAATATTTAAAGGTTAGCTGACGCACCAAGCATATTCTTGGGAAATGGTGTAGCTGCAGTTCCAACAGGCATAGCTGAAAGCGGGGAAAGCAACGCGGTTGTATATCTCACAACAAATGGGGCGACAAGCTGCCTGAGCCAGGAAATCCATTTTTGCCTTGCCTAGGGAGTAAGCCTCGCTTTTTGCTTCAAACTATAAAGACGCTGGTTAAAATTAGATGATTCATGTTGATTCAGTACAGGTTTAAAAACAAAAAGCCTCTCTGACCAAGTTCTTTAGTGGGCAGGAGAGCCGCCTTTGTTAAAGCCAAAAAAACCTAAAAACAAAAAGCACAACACACATGCACATTCACACACGCTTAAAAGTTACTGTTTTTTCCCTGGAAAATGTGGTTTCTCTAATTGAGGGTTGTAAAAAAGAAAAAAACCTTTTCAAGCATCCCACTGGATTAGTCACTCCAGGGTGGGTCAGTCTTATCATATCACGTGGTGTCCAGTAATGGTGATGCAACGAAACAGATGCTGTCCGAATTCCGTGCCACCAGTCAGCAGCAGAACTATGCGAATCAAACCACCCTCCTTTTCTAGAAATTCCAAAACATCCCCTCTCTTCCAGGCCCTGTGCTTATAGTCTCTGCCTTCCCAGACAAACTAAATACACGATCACTTCTTCCTCGGCAGCGCATGGCAAGAATGAGGCCCAGACTGCTGGGAACACAGCTGGGTTGAAATGCTCCTCGTGTACGGAGGGGTACTCCACCTTCTCGGAAGAAGAGGTGGGAAAAAATAAGATTTCCATAAATTGATTACAGTCTGGCAATCTATACTGCCTGGCAACCAGTACTGCATGTAAAATCTCCTTAGTCCTTCCAAGATACTGTGTTATCCCTGGAAGTTTTTACCCAAGGAAAGAAGGACAAGGTGGTATTAATTCTGTTTCTGTTTTGTGTTATTTCTCATCTAACTGATACGTGGATACATTGAAAGGAGATGTAATGTGCTGTACTGTAAAAATTAATAGCTGATTTATTTAAACACATTCTCCTCTGTGGCAGCAAATGTGACTTCGAGCAACTAGTTATAATCAGCTCTTACCCAATAAATAAGGGAAAGCCTAATCAAAGTGTGACAACCCCAGATTTTATTGTCACAAAGTGAAATAGGGTTAGCAACATATGAAAAAGTACAAGGATGCAATCAGAAGGACTAGCAGCAAGCACAGCCATCCCTATAAATCAGAACCGCCGAATAAGGGATAAGGTATGATTTTTATGTTGAATCTGGTTTTACTAGAAAAAGTGGCGATATTTCTGCTAAAACATGAAGCCTGGAAGTTATTTACGACTGAAACTTTTCTTCATTCTCCAGCTGCCAACAACAAATCCACAGCAACACTATCATCTCCCTTTAAACACCTTCTTGAGATATGTGTCCTGCCAGATTGTGGATGAGTTTTCTACGTTATAAGTAAAGTTCTTTAAAAACTTCTGTAGCTGCTTTGGCTATATAAGTAAACCCTGATGGGATTTTCCCTAGTGGGAAAATGTGCTCCATCTCTATAATTTGTAGACATGCTTTTTTAGCTAAAGAAGTGGCTAATTTGACTGTGTAATTAATGCCCAAAGAATGAAAAGCAGTGTTTTCAAAATATGAACCCAGCTGTATTGAAAAGACAGGACATGATGGCAGCGGCCACGCCACAAGTGCAGTTGGGTGAAGAGCCCACTACCGTTGGCTTTCTGCTGATCAGAACTGGCCAGTGTACCCAGGCAAGAGACAACCAGGGTCAACAGGTGCCTTCCTAAATGAAGCTCCAGAAAGGTGTGTTGCTATTAGCACCACAAGTTTGCTCAGCCACTGTAGCACGTACACATCAGAGAAGTCAACCAAGCTAAACACAGCTGTGGCAGAGCAGAATCATCCCAGGACTTACCCTCCACGCTTGAGTAGCTTCATAGTCTTTCTGCCGTGGGCAGCGATGGTGGCCCTGTGAGGCTGAGACACCAGAAGCTTGCTGTGAGACATCTCTGTGCCCGCCAACATCCGATGAAGCCAGCGTGTGGTTTGTGGGAAACAGTTCAGGAACACAAGACGTTTTGAAGGGTCTCCAAGTGCTGGCCCAGGGGGAGGGCTCGGGACTTAGACTGGAAAAGGCCTGGGATAAAATCCAGCAGTCAATGGTGGAGACTACTTGGAGAAATCAAGATTGGGGCAAAATAACATTTGACCTGAGTAAGGGAAATAGGGAAACAGACTTCTGGCAGGTTTTCAGTGGAGGAGTAATTGAGGAAGCCTGATTTGCAACAGGCTGATGGTGAGCTACTGAAGTGCATTTAAGGACTGAGGGCTGGTGAGGGAAACCGTAGTAAACCCACTGCTTTTCACAGGACAACACCTTTCCAAGGCATGCAAGTTTTCCTGGAATCAAATACTCAAAAAAGCTTCAACAAGGCTTGCAAAAGACCTGCAATGCCACTGCTTGTACCCTGCTGCTGGGTTTCGTGCTCGGTTCCTTCACCACTGGCACGACGTAGAGCAGCTGATGTGTGAAGGCTGAGTCTGAACTAGTTACAGCCTTGAGGTGCTTTGAGAGGCATGCCCAGACTGGATGCCTGGGAAAGGGCTGTAAATATTGAGTCTCCTTGGTCAATACCTCAAGACAGAAAATTTCCTTCAGTCTCTGCAGCTCCCAGATCCTCCTTAAAAGAGACTTCCCATCCCCTGCATGATCCACGATGTTCTAGCATGGCAACTTGGAGCAACTGAGCTAGGACTGAGCTAGGATGGAGGGATGCAAATGGCGTTTGGAAGAGGAAGAGACAGAACTGAGATCTGTCAAATGAAGACTGAGAGAGAATGGAAATATAAAGATCATTTCTGCCCCAGCAAGAAATTTGAACCAAATGTTTCAATATCCCTCATACAGCAAATTAAGGTGATTTATTGCATTCAGAAATTAATATGTACTCTTTATGCACTCATAGGAGTGTAAGAGGCTTAAAAGTTCCATAATACTATAGTCTATAGCCTTTACTGGAGACAGCAAAGACATGCAATGACGTGATGTGTAATTTGGGAACAAATTTCTGGATCTATTTTTATTTTGCATTTGCATTTTGCTTGAGAGAAGTAGCCTCGCTAAACATTTATGGTGCATGAATTTGCACAGGTGAGTTGCATGAAACCAATACAGATCGAGAGATCACCCCTTCTGCTTGGAAGAGGCATTAGCATTAGAGTTTTGGAACAAATTGAAGGTGTGTTGCAAATGCACTGTGTTGTGGTGACCTTCATTGTCTTTTACTAGTATGCTGTATGTTTAAGCAAGGGCCGCTATACCTGCACCACTATACAATGAAGGATTAGTTCTGGAGTAATTTATTTTAAATGCCACCATGTTAAAATTGTTAAATGAATTGTCAGCTTCAGATCTGACCCTGTAGCATGTGAGGTCACCAATGACAACATTCATTTTACTTGCTTCTCTGTGATATTTAGTAATTTTTATTGCCTTTATTTACAATAAACTTGCCTGCAACATTATGAGCGCAAAGAACTTTTGGAGAAGTCCTGGAATCTAGAGACATTCTGTTGGGTAATTTGGCAGAGAACAATGGTACTGTGAGGAAAAAAACTGCTTTTCTAGGCTTAAAAATAGCCAACGTTAACAGGTCTCTAATATTGCACAGATCTGTCACTTGGGCAATGTAGTCATAAAATTGAGTACTGAACATTTGCATTCTGATGTTTCCATTTCTTAATAATTCAAAGTGCTTGCCAAACATAAGGAAACTTGAATTCCAAAGATGCTCTGATGCTGTGTCAAAGGGGAATCAATCATTTTCCAACAGATGATGGCCAGGAACAACTCCTGCCAGAATCTCAGTGGGAGGCTCTGAAGGCGTGTTTTCTATAAGTGAAGGCAGAGGCCAACTTATTTCACGCAGCTCTTCAGCATGATTAAGTTTTCCAGTGCCTGGTACCTTCTTTGAAGTAACCATGGCTGTTTCATCTTGCTTTCTGTATTTCCAGTGTTGGATTATTTACCTTCCTTCATCTCCATCTCTCAGTTGCAGGCCTCCTTAGTGCCTGACAGTTGGCAATTTATATGTATGAAGGATGTTGGCCAGTGAGCTGGTCATGGATTGGATCACCAATCTGTGTCGTCTGTGTGCGTGGACTCACAGAGGCCCTCAGGCATGAAGGGACCTCAGGGAGGTCTATAGTTCAAGAAGGGTCAGAGTTGAGGTCAGACCACGTTGCACAAGATGCTTGGGTCTTGAAAGCCTCCAAGGTGATGACCTATTCTCGGTAACTTCCTCCTGCACCCCAGAAGGCTGCACTGAGGTCCCACCTCAGATGACCCTGCCAGGTTAGTTTGGCCTGAGGAGTCAAGCTAGACAGCGCTGTACAACTGAAGGCTTGGACAGCATTAGAGCACAGACATTCAAAGGCTTCCTCTACCTTTGGGTCATGCCTTCCCCTGGTCTCGGATCACTGTTACTGCTCACTGCCCTGGGGAAGGATGTCTTGTGGAGAGCTAGTGGAGACCTACGGATTTTCCCTGTTGACCTGAGGAGTTCTATTTAAGATGGGAAAAGCATAGGTGGGTTCTAACACACCACAGTCATGATGGTAGCATAGCACGTGTGAACCTTGTGTGGGATAAGAAAAGATTTCAGAGCCAGAAATAAACACAGCTTCTACTACCCATCTGCTAAAAGTGACTTGTCCTTATGTTTTCCACTCTTAGAGCTGTGGACTTGGACAGACAATGGAGGAAACCTTCCCTTCCCAGAAATTTTAACCAAGCTGGATGAATTTCTGGGAGAGAGCTTAAGTGGCTGACACTGATGGGAAAGATAATCAGTGCTAGGGTGAATGCTTCGCTTCACTGACTCAGGCATTGCTCAGTTAATGTTACGTCCAGCACTTGCAAGATCCGAGCACAAGCCTTGTGGCTTTCCCCATTAGTTTACTTCACTGAATATCAGTTCCTGGTAGGGCTAAAGAGGAAGCAGGAGAAGAGAGGCATGCACCCACAGAAGCAAGTAATATGGGCCCCCACAACTGAACCAGTGCTCTGTGATGAAATACAGCAAAGGAGTATAAAGCAAGAATGAATAAACCCAAGCTGGAAAGCAGAAGGTGTCTGACTATTAGAGTAAGGAGATCTTGCAACACCCTATTCATAGGAGCAGCAGGAGGGAAAACAACATGATTATTTTTAAGATGGAGCATCCTGGTGCTTGTGAATGGAAGTGTCGTAACAGAAGGAGCTGGCTTTGGTGCTCCAAGATATCCCAGTGCTCCCTTGATCCATAGGAAAGGTGCGTTTAAGAAAGCTGCTTATTCATATAGGGCAAAATGCATTCATTTTTCTATATTCTGGAGATGCTTTGTAATGGACCTCTGTAACATGAGTGAGTGAGGAAACACTCATAGCTACAAATGCAGAGTACTTCATCCAAACAAGGAACGTAGCCTCTCTAATTTTTTAATTTGACTTGTGGTTAATGAAGCCCTGGGAACATTTCCCTTGCTCAATTAAGCATCAGTTATAACCGAATGTTTTAAGATAAGTGTCATGTTTCTGAGTTCTTTTTTTTTTTTACAACAACAAAACCTTTCAAAAACAGATGTGTTGCCCTTATCTACTTGGATAAGTCTTGGATTTTGGGGTTGGATTTTTTGGGGTTTAGGGTTTCATGATGTGTTTGTGCCACAACAGCTACCAGCATCTACAACACGTCAGGTGGTTTCATTTTGGCTCATGCACATGTATAAAATCCACAAACGTTTAAAATGTGACTGCTGGAGCACTTACCCTCTCCTCCTCTCTCACTGCCAGCTGCTTTAAGATGTACTGCAACAACCTCCCTGTATTTCTGAGCATTCAAAACTCCTTTATGTCTGGCTGACCTTCCACTGAGGGTGGTCTTTGGCAGCCACTGAGCTAAATATCAGTGATACACTACTTTCTCTCAGGGTACAGTGTTGGGAATTCAGTTACTTCCAACCTGAAATACCAGTCCAGACAGTCCTTCTGCAGAAGGTCTAACTGGTTGCTGTTCACCACAGCTGTGAGTTACCATTCTCTGCTCTTAGCTGTCTGTCAAGTCAATTTAATTTCCTTCTGTCATAGACTTTGTGGGCAAAGCAAAAGCAGTAGGTGTCATATATCTTAACCATGTTTCATAGAACAGTCATAAATAAGCTAGGGAAGCATGGTCAAGATGAAATTAATATGCCGGGGGGAAAGCTACTAGAGAACCATCTAATCTGTGAAGTCAGAGGGATACAGTCAGTAATGTTTTGCAGGGGCTTTGTCTGAGTAGTCTGAGTCTGATTCTACGCAACATTTTCACGAGTGACCTGATGATAGAATGAAGTATTGTATTAAATTTGTAAATGACACCAAGCTGAGAAGGAGGGCAAGGTTAGAACTCAAAGAAATCCTTCCAAATTGGAAATATATTATGGGGGAAAAAAAAAAAAAAAACCAAACAAAAAAACCAAGAACCAAACCAGTTTTCAACAGGGATAAGTGTGGGGTGTGCAGACACTGAGGAGTAACAACTGGCTAGGCAGCGTGTCGGTAGGAAAGGGACTCCAAGCTGAACGTGAATCAACAAAGTTGTAGAGCTACAGGAAAAGCAAAACCCAGGCTGCATAAACAAGAGGGTGACCTATAAGACACATGGATGGGAAAACCCCAACCATTGTGTTACAGCCCAGCCACAGCTGAAGCTCCATGTCTAGCTGGGGGGGACTGCACGTTAAGAAGGACATAACTACTTGGAAAGATTCCAGAGAAGAGTAATGACAAAGAGCAGCCTAGAAAATGCAGTCTTTGAAGAAAGGTTGAATTTACTTGTGTTTCTCCTGAAGCAGGGGTGGCTAAGCAGGGACATTACAGGTTTCTAAATCATGAAAGGCTGCTGTGATGGTAAAGGGAACAATCATTTTTTGACACCCATAGGGTGAGACAAGCGACTGTGGGCTAAACATCAGCTAGGACATTCCTAGGAGCATGGGAAGCAAAGCAGGGGATGAATGATCAGGGGGAGCCAGTGAGGTTCTTCAGTTTTGGAGGCTGTTAGGAGCAGAGTGGTCAGGAATCATGCAGATAGAGCCAGCTCAGCCATGGGGCAGGTTAGACAGCCTGCCAAGGTGCCATCCAGCCCTGTGAGCTGGAAATCACTGACCTGGTAAAACAACACTGGGGAATATGGATGAGGGCTTGAAGCTATTTTAAAAACAAGCCTGTCTCACTTCAAAGAAACTGCAGCTTTGCGATTCTTTTTCATTCCTGCCTGGAAACACTGGGCAGTTGTGCCGTGGGGAGATGGGGATGCACAATACCACTTGAAAGCACTTGCCAGAAAGCAAAGGTTTAATGCTTACCATCCGGTGGTGGCAATAAAAAGTTTCTGTGTTAGTGTCTGGTTTAGTCTTCCTCTTCTCACCATTGCAGCATTACCAGGAAGGCATTTATCACACATGTGTTTATAAGGGTTGCAGCATTTGACCTTCAGATAAAGAGAGAAGTAGTGAAAAGGCGATATGGAGTTTAGTTCATGTTGATTTATGTCTCATAATACATGCAAAATAAGGTATCTATGCCCGAGGGCCCTGAACTACCTGGAAATCAGGGCCTTAGATAACTTCAGAGGCTGTCATCAAGCATTACCACCACATTGCTATGTTCAGCATGCTGGAGCTCCTCTCATGCTCCATTCAGGCCTCTCCTACCAACTGCATCAGTCTGGGGGTTATGGGGAAAAAATTGCAGGCTCAAAATCAGCCTTGTGGATCCTGTGGTAAACTGATCCATAGCCAGAGCTGGTCCTGCCACCACTTTCAGAAGCGAAGAGCTGCTGTTCCTGAAGGTTTTATTAGGCAGAGCTCTGCCGTGGTGTGAAAGGACTGAGAGGGGGACATTTTCACGAGTAAGCTCCACTAATACATCTTTTGGGCCATGTCTATGTGATACGTCACACGTAGTGAAACGCTGTCTCTCAAAAAAGCAAATGTGCCCAAGCACGCAAGCAGTGCCAGTGCTTATGGTGAAACAGATTTTGATGATGCCTTGGGATAAAAGGCAGTGTCTAAAAACTGTGGGTAGCTGATATGATGAATAACATGTCTAATAGCTTTTGGTTGAAATTACTCTGCTACTACAAATACTGGGTTTTTTTTTTTAAATACTATCTTGATGGTGTGATACACATGAAATATTTCACTGAAGGCTGGAATTGTGCCTTTGCTGAAAATTTACTATGAACATTTACTTATCAAGGTTTTACAAGAAGTAGCTCTGAAGTGTAACCTCTATAATGCCTGTGAAAAGTCCTGAAAAGACAGAACCCAATGTGAGTGTCATCAAAAGTTGTACAAAGATACAGGAACATGGAGGGGTGAAGGTTAACCACATAATTATATTTTCTTGGGGTCTTCCTCATCCATTATACCACAGCAGGCTGCTACAACATGGATGAAAGAGATTTCCTACCTGGTACTAGTTTCAGTTTCAGTAAAATCAGCAAACAAAACCTTGCAAGGGAAGGTATTGCTGAAGTAGTCAAGATGCTAAAGATCTACCAGATTTATAGAGCTGCATAAGCAGGTTTTTATGCAAGATTTTTGTTCTGAGAAGGCTTGCAAAGCCCTGGACTGCTTTCATTGCAACCAGATGATACACAAGACAGGGGAAATGTCAAGTGGGAAACCATTGAGAGAAGGAGGTCAAATATCAGCCACTGAGGTGGTAACATCTGGATGTTTAGTAAGCCCATGCCAGAAGAAATTCAGAAGTCTCTTAGAAGGAGTGCTTCTTTTTCAAGTTAAAGAAGTACATAGATGATGGAAAAAACCCCTTCACTTCTTACACTAGCAAAATAAGCAAGTTTTTGTTGTCTGAATAACAGTTCTTGTAATGATCAGCACCTTCTACGTTCAAGTTGAAATTTTCCATCGGTTTGATGATTGACAGAGTGAGGTTGACAAGTCTGTCTTTCAGCTCTGTAGCACACTGTATCT
>JAHREE010142048.1:0-14491 GCA_033628505.1 Tringa tobata | reverse complement strand
CTTGCTGGAAGGTGTTTTCTTCGAGCAAAAAAGCAAGTCAGGACCCTTAAAAGCAGTCGGTGCTCCCGTCATCCACCGGTAGCAAAGGATGATCCGTGCTTTGTGTCTTTGGACTGTGAGAAACAGCCTCAGGTCTGCAGACAAAACTCAGTATTTCTTGGTATTGAAATTTTATTGCTTCAATTGCAAATGAAACACACCTTATGGGCATCAAATCTGAATTAATTAAAAAAAAAAAAAAAGAAGAGTATTTTGGGGTTTTTTGGTTTTTTTGTTGTGTTTTTTTTTTTTTTTCCTGGAGTTCTGTTAAACTTCAGGAGAGTTGCTGTTCTGGAAGAAATATCTCCAAGCTCCCCAGGTCCCTCACAACACCAGGATTTAGCACGCAAGGAGGTGACGTTTTTATGGGCAAAATATGCAAAATATAGCACTAAGGGGGACCTACTTCCTCAGAAACCTGTGCCCAAACTGGCCGCTACAAGCCATAAATGCAGGGAAATTATGTTGCTCCTCACAGTGGTATAGGATAATGGAAGTGTTGAAACTAGAAAAATATGATACAGGTATATAAGTGTCTTGGGAGTCTGAAGATATCATAAACCACTCACGCTTTTCTCTTTTTACTATCAGAACCCCATAATGCCTACATAGTGTTTTATTACTAGTTTTTCCTCAGTTGGTTCTTTATATGTAATGGATACAAATAACTCTTACAGGTAGTTGAGTACTATTCAGTTATGTAGTACTGGTAACCCAAATTCTCTGATTTTATCTCTTCTTCGGGGGAACTGTTTTTTTTAATCCAGGTTACTCTTTGGCACACATGCACGAGAAGTTAACATTCCTTTGAATGAACAAAAAATCACAGTAAACAAAAAAGCTGCTAAAATAAATTTGGAAGGTTTTCCCCCTGATAAGATGAAAAATACTCCAAGGAACGCAGTTCAACATATGTACAGGAATTTTATGGCTGTTCTGATATGCTTTCAACAATCTAAGCGTAAAAACCACTGCAAAAACGAAGGCCAAAATAATTTTTTTGTGTGTATCTGCTTATCAAATTCCCCAAATCTTTTTGCATCTTTTGAGCTGTTATCTCGTCTCTTTCTGGCTGGCTTTTTTGTTGTTATTTCTGTATTTGCTTATTGTCACTCAAGCAGCGCATGTTTATTTCCCAGAGCAGTATTTTCAGTCCAGAATAATGTATGCAACTTATATTTAGAACCTTTGATACTGATTCTTGCTTTATTTTAGGGGCTTTATTTTGTTACTTCCACAAGGGATTCTTAACAGCATTATGCTTCAAAACATGCCGTGATCTCGTTTTTAGAAATATATCATCTGGTTTACATTTTTACGGGTGCATGAGCGCCGTAGAATGTTCTTCATTGTTCCATCGCAGGAGTGCTAAAAAGCCTGTGGTTTTGGTTTCACAGAGTTTGGGGTTGTTTTCACAGCTTTATTTAAAATTTTCCTTCATCTCTAATCTGAAAGAGTGTGATATCTTCGATTTTTACTGTTCCCAAACATGCAAGGGTTCTATCCTACTGAAACTATCTGAACCTGAGTTTAATCTGAATTCGCATCACCCCTATCCAAACTACTTTTTTTTTTTTTTTCCTCCCAGATACAGTAGTCCAAATTTAAGGGCCAGAATAAGTCCTGTGCCTCTGAAACTTATTTCACAGCCCGAGTCTCAACCATTCACAACTGAAGCACCACTTCAATTTGCATGTTTTCAGTTGTTTGCAAATATATCCCATTCCGTATTAAACCAACCCAGGTGTGTGAATACAAACATGTGAACTCGAAGGGTCCAGAATCCCTGCTTATGAAAATCAGTTGACATCAGTGGAGTTGGTTAATTTACACTGTTTAACCATCTGGCCCTCTGGCATTTTCTATCAAATACAGCTAGAATAACAGCCGAGCAGCTAAGCAGAAACTAACAGATAATGAATGTATGCAAAACAGTTGTATATTCTGTAATCGGAAGGTAAGAATTAGATTTTCCTGATAACACTTAGCTCTCTGTCTGGCACTGGAAGTGCCTTCACCTGAAATTTAGATGCTGAAAATGCTGAGCTATAATGTGTCTGTTGGTAATACACAGGCTGGACACACACAGACCTACCCAGCATCTGTGCCATGGCAAATCCCAGGGCAGAATTTCTTCTGCTGAAGTGGCTCTGCTTGCAAAAATTGACTCAATATTAAACCAATGAGGAACCCCAGCCTTCAAGCATTTCAAGGAGTTAGCATCTCTCTCTCTCATGGTAGTGGTAGAAACCAAAATCCCTCGGAGGCCTTCAGAGAGCTCAGAATGACACCGGTGGCCTCTCTCATGTTCATTGGACTTCTCTGTTTGTTTGCTTGTTTGGAGGGGGGAGATGTTGACCAGCCTTTGCCCTTACCTCCTTGCCAGCCTTCACAGCTGTGCCCCCTGAATGTACACAGAGACCTTTCCCTCCTTCATTTCTAAGCAAAGGCACCTAAAACCTTCTCTTCCTTTCTGCTGGTCAGGCGAAACAGCTCCCCGCTCAACATGATGGCTTTTGCAAACCCCAGCCTTAGTCCTTTCAGGTGTGTCTACAAAGCCAGGTCAGTGTGGGTATCAGAAAGGCTCTGGCTACCTGAGCAGAGCCCCCATCGATCACCAGGCTGGACTGTGTGTGCCCAGGGAGGGAATCCAATCTGAGGTTTTTTCCCCCCGTAGCTAGAACGGGCTTATTTGCCTGTTGATGAGGCAGTAAGAAAACTGGAATTTTTATTTTTTTTTGTTCTCTTTTGGGAACCCGAATCCAGACTTAAAAAACCTTCCTCGTGCTCCTATCACCCCCCTGAAAAATCTGTTCCACGCGTCTGCCGAAGCCATTTGTCTTTCTCTTCAGTAGTGACGCCAAAATAATGCAGTCATTGCCCAAATGCCAGTCACTGCCATCTTCTTAGGAGGGAAAAGAAAAGGATCTTTGATCTGAGCTAGTTATTCATCCTGCCCCACACCTACTACTACTGTTAAAAGCATAACACACTGGAGGGAGATTGTGCTATATTTCATGAACATTCATTGCTGGCGCTAAGGGACAGACCCATCTGTTATTTGCTCTCAGCTTTGCTTACTGATAAAACAGGACAGACAGCTTGCTGATGGGCTCTTTGAAGCAAAAGGCTTCTCTCTTTTTTACAATTAAAGTCTGTAAGTTATTTTTTCAATAGACGGTATGCAGCCTACCTCAAATCAAAATTACTTATGCTAAAGTAAAATTAAATATTCTGTACATTTTTTTGCATCACATGATTTTTGAGCGATGGAACCTTGCAGCAGTGTGACACTCCTTAAAACATATCATATCGGACTTTCTCCCAGCACAATCTAGCTTTGTGTTAACTGGGTTTCAAACCTACCCTCTAGCGTGGCTTGCAGCTATGCTGTCTTGTAAAAATGCGTGAGGGGGCTCGTGCGTTCCGTCCCATGACCCAAGAGGGAATGAAGGGCAGGGGCAGGCAGGAGGACATAGCTGCCTGTAGGATGGAGGTAATGGCAGATACTGGGCTACCTCCTTTCAGGGGATCTCTCTGCTCATTTTTATGGCCATCGTAGATCCCAAGAACATCCTGGTACTGAAGACAGACAGCCTGCTGACACACTGAGGGTGACCTTAGCTGTCAGACACATCATAGGAATCCCCTCCAGTGGTTACAGCATCCACCAGAACCACTGGAAGTCGTCCTCCCCTTTGGGCTCTCTCAATGCAACCAGGGGCACTGGGGTAGAGAAGGTCCTGTCAGAGCAAGTCCGTGCAGGGACTTGGGTCTTGCCACGCTGAGCAGGCACTCCTGTCAGTCCCTTTCTAGGCATCTTGCTGACCTTTCCCATGCCAAGCTTCTGCTTGTGACAGTGTAGATCTCTGTGTGCAGAGAACAAACATAAAGGCATGAAACTGATGCCAGGAATACACCTCCAGGAAAAAAAATAAATATGTAAAAAAACATCCTTGTTTTTGTTGCACTTCTATTCTGCACATGCTCAAAGACTTGGGTTACCTCGCACTTTTTCAAAAGAGCAGTATCTATCTGAAGATTCCAGCATTTAAGCAGGGATGGTTTTCACCTCCAGGAGCATGTAATCAGGGATAAAGCACATCTTATGCACATGGGAATTGTGTGGGAATTCTGAGTGAGAGCCAGTCTCTCCTTTTTGTTACTCAGAGTAATCACCACAGTGCTAACCACCATCCATCAGTCCATCAGCTCAGATTTAACATCCAAAAGTATGAAAAGTTGTGTAGAAAGCTTCCAGTTTTGCCAAACAAACCCATGACCTGGCAGCGACCCATCTAGCATGTGGTACCTGTGCCACCCTTGAAGCCCTGTTGGTGGACCACTGTCCAGGCACTGCGTTCCTCTTTGCTCAGCGCAGGAACGTTTGGCAGAGACAGTTCTGAGGAACAGGAGCTGCTCGGTGGCAAGGAACACGGGTGACAGATGATACACGGTTTCTTTTGATACATAGTTCAAAGCAACATTTAAAGTTTTGTGATGGGAAGTTAATTTTCTGACATTATAATGTCTGCTGGTGTTATACAACCAGGAAGCGCAGGAAGAGCGGTTCTCTGTGATTCACAGTCCCTGAGTTCTGAGCTTTCCGTATTTAGATGCACTGTCTAATGAACTGCAACAGTTAACAGCATACTCTGTGCACTTCTCAAGATACCTGAGAACAACTCATTCTTCTGACAAGGTCATTTCTACTGCTTGGACCAATTAAACCTCTTAAACAGAAAAAAAAACAAATGTGCCTGTTAGCAGAGAAAATTCAGATGTAGATTCAAGATATTTCAAAATGCCTGCGTAGTTCAGAATAAAAACCCTTATAACACTGGATCAACTTTGCTAACACAAACATCTCTGCACAAACACTTTCTTTTTGCTAAATGTGGTGAATCTATAAATGCTTACGATGGAGTCCTTTGGGTGTGCAACCCCTATGTACCCGATGACGCCCAAGTAACTAGACGAGCAGTCTTGCCCCGTTCTTCTTCCCCACGTAGCTCCCCGTTTTTCACAGCAATCCACAGCACAGAAGCAAAACCTGAGGAGGAGCGTTGACTGGTGAATCCCCATTGCTTTGAGAGGCTGACTCACCATGGCCCAGGTGCCGTCTTAAAATATCCCAGGAAAATATTCAGGGAGGAATACCGATGCTCTTTGGTTGGACTGCTATTCTGCCTTTCCTGCACCGACAAAGCCCTCAGAGAAGGCTGACGAGTACTATCTTCCTAACACCAGCTGAGCGTTTTGAGATTCTCAATGAAAAGCATTGCTGAAGTGCAAGCCTCACCACCAGCGAGAGGTTGGAGGGGCTGGAGGATGGCCACCAGTGCAGCTGAGCAACCACAGCCCCCCGAGCACGGCTGGAGTCCATTGAGGAGCTTCGCTGTGCTTCACGGAGGGGCAGGCAGCACAGCTGCAGCAGGCAGGCTCACCTGGTTTATGCTTAAAAGGTGATTTAAGATGAAAAGCAAATGCCATGCCAAGTGCAGTCACCCTCCTGTGTGCCTCCGGCTGCCTGAAACAAACCTGGTTTTGCCTTAAATGCCCTGTGCTGGTGGGTCAGCTGGGCTCAGCTGGACTTCGGGGGATCCACTGGTATGTGCAAAGTCAGGGTAACCTCACCGTGGAAAAAATTTCACCCGTGTAACTGCTTTGCCTGCAGCAATCATTGTTATCTCCTCTGTAAGCATATCTGTCCTCGATGCAGCTGAACGTAATTACAATAGCAATTTGTCTACGCTTTGAAAAAAGCGTATAGTTTGCAATGGCATGACTCTGCTGTCATGGACTGTCTTGGTTCCATTGTTCCCCTCCAAACACCATGTTTGCCACAGGTTTGTTGTTTGTTTTTTCCTCCTGAGCAGAATAAACAAAAAAAGCACATAACTAAACCTCCATGAGTCCTAAGGCCCTAAATTTTTATTTAAGCAAGCATGCCTTTAAACCTCAACTGATATCTGCCTCTCTTCAGAGGAACCAGCCCCAAAAGGGCAGGTCTGGTTTCTCCTTGTAGACTTCCACATTCAGGCCTTCACCTGGGAGCCCTGGAAGAACAGCATGCGTATTCTTGCTCGTTAAGAAGAAGACTGTCACCATGGACCGGGACATCTCCCTTCCTGCTCGGGCAATGAGGACGCTCCACTGGAGATGTTTTGGGACCACAGTACACAGTTCCTCTCCCAAGAGGCAGAAAGGGCCACCTCTCTCTCACAGTCCCACAGCATTTCCGAGGCACCTGAACAGAAAAAGGGCTTAGGAGGCTTCAGGTGTCATGTGGAAAGGGCAATCTCCTGTGCCCTTTTCCTTGCCTAGGAAAATTAAAGAAGGGAAAGAAGGAAAGGCAGACACACGCACAGGGCAAGTGAAAAAGTGTAGATTAAGAGGTAGGCAGCAACACTTATGCTTTTGCATTATTTATGATAGATTAACAAATGTTTTTCATCTCTGGTCATCTGATACATCCAGTCCTTGAAATATACCTATATGTGGGTATGTGTATATAAATATATATTTCCTAGCATAATTAGTTCATTTGTTAGCCTGTTTTTATGCCATCAAGAGCCTTCTGGGAGAAATACTAGGAATTTCATGGATGGTCTGAACTTTTCATTCCTTCCTTTCATACAAGGTCTATGGATTATTTACGCATTCCCTTCAAGTGTGAACACATTTTGTCATACATTATTATATGTACCTCCTTAGGGACTATATAATGCAATTAGATCCCCTTCTGTCACCTTTTTTCTAGTCCTGGAGATACTGTACTCTCCAAACCTCTTCTCATACATAACACATTCATTTAGTTCCCTGCAGTACACTTTTTGCCCTTCTCTGGACTCCTTACAGTATCTAAGTACCATCTCAAAACTTTTGTTCTGAGACTAGCCAACAAAGCAGCACACAGAAATTAGTCCAATTTTTGGAGATGCTGTGGAGATGCTTTCTTTTCTTTGACTCATAACAGTGCTCTTCCTCATCTTCTGGCAGCTCAACCCTTTGAGAAATGAGCCTCAAAAGCAAGCCATTTCTAGAAGAGAGCTACAGCTTGTTGCTTTCTCTGGTGCACTTCAGTCATTTTCAGGGCTGTACTGAGTATCCTGGGTTATATGATTTCCTTTTGCTCGAGCGTGTCATCAGCATCTCGAGTCTGTTCTGGTAGTGTTACAGTCAGCCTACAAACAGTGCAAGCAATGAATTTCAAAATAGATATGCTGGGAGCTAAAGGGCATTTTCTTAGTTTTAAAAGTGTTGTCACGATGTGCTAAAACCTTGAATACCTATCAGAAAGAATGAAAAGTCTGTTTAGGAAAGAAAGGTTATAATTTGTAACAACAAGAGTTTCTACTCTGAAAAAAAAAACCAAAAAACTGAAGGAACAAAATACCAATCCCTCATCAAGCGACCAGCTATCTCCTTCCAAGAAATACCACTTATGAGCAAAGCATTCTCCACTTTTCTTTCTCAAATGAATTTTGTGCTCCATAAAAGCATGAAGGTGTGATTACATTATGCTTCGTACAGTTTCCAGTGCCTGACTATATTTAGCCTGCTTCTAAACCCTGACGAGTTTACATTTTCCCTATTGTTAAATAGACTATTCTGTGCAGTTTGTTTCTTCTGCACAATAATGAGCAGACTGGTATGTGTCACTCCTCTACTGTCATTAACAGCAGACTGGAACGAGGCCATACCTTGCTGGAGCAAAGCCAGACCAGAGAAGTGTCTTAATAAGTGCCAAAGCTTGTCTGAGAGAATATTCCATTCAGAGTGAGCCAGAAAATTTCCAGGAAAACAAGTTTTCATCGAAATGCATCAGGTTCCTCAAACACAAAATACGAAAGAGAAACATCATGATTTCAGTGAGAGGGACCCTGAGAAGTCTTACTGGTTTCCAACCAGGTGGAGCAACTCTCCGGAACCCAGGGTCTGTCCTGGAAGCATCTTTGCTACCAAGAGCCCAGCAGTTACTCCGTGATTCAAACCCAGGAGCAGATCCCGCTTGGAGGCTGCTACAGGTAAGGGGTTCCATGAGTTTCTGAAGGAGGTTTTTTTCCCTAATTTTCCCTAGTTTTTCACTGGAAGTTTCAAACGTATACTTCTTTTTTCCCTAAAAATTAAAAATAAATAAATAAAACCCCAAAGCTCCAGGGCTTCTCAATACCTCAGGACTGTTAAAAGAAATCTCTGGTTTCCACTAGCTCCGTTCTGCAATATTGACTTCTTTAGAGATCTCACAGTAAGTCCGAGACGTGGGTCTGCACAACGTAACACTCAGGGTGAGCATATACTTTAAAACGTAATTTCTTCAGTTTCCCTACAGGTAGAGGGAAACCAGTCTTAGGTGTTTCTCATATTTCTTTCTCTTTTGGTGGAGTGCACTATGTTTCACATTTTTCACTGGAATCATCAGCAACACTCTACAGCCTCATAGTACGGGAAGTAGAGTCCTCGAAGAGTTAGCTTGGACTTAATGGTGGGTTTAATGGTCTAGCTGGAGTGCTTCTGTTCTTAATCCGACTGTCATTACAACTCGCCTGTGTGAAACAACATAAAGATCCAAAACAGATGAATCGGTACTATATCTGGAGAACGAGTATAGCATTGAACTCTGGTCTTCTCGCCAGTGTAGAGCAGCACGACTGTAGAGATGACTTATGAGGCAATTCCTCTGTATTAATTTAGATGACACGCTCTCCCCCTCAAAAATAACTTAGGCGTTCCTCTGCCCATGCCGCGAGCACGTTTTGCTGAGTCAGCCTTTAGCTAGCTCTTTATTTCAATGTCATAAATTTCAATGACTAGTGATAAAATATATACTTTTTTCTTGCTGAGGAGCACCAGAAGTGTAAGGTCCACATTTCTCTAACCCTGGAGCTGGGTTTGGTCATTGCAGTGGTGCCTGGGGTTAAAAGTAATTAGTTGTTCCTGACCAATACTTTTCCATATAAACAATTCGCTGGTTGTATATATAAACATACATGTGTCTGTGTCGGAATAAAGCTCCTAAACAAGGGAAAAAAATCAAGAGACGTGAAAAATTGCCCTCTAGCTGGGGGCAGAGGTGGTGCTGCTGACAGCCATATATACAAACAAAACTATGGGGTTGGGCTTTTTTTTGTTTTAAGACCCAAACTTGCCTTAACTATTCCATTAGCAGTAGCACCTACTTTTTTTTTTCTTTTTTTTTCCGCAGAAGATCACTTTTACATGTCAAATCCAAAAGGTAAGATATTATTGTACTGTTATCCTGAGTCTGATATAGGCCTGGGTTGCTATTTGTGCCATTTTAATCCTCTTATTCGCTGGCCACGTTTGCCTGGCATGTGTGGTGTCGTGCCACGCAGGGGGGGAGAGATTTGCTTTCCCCTGGAGTGCTGCAAACATCGTCTAAAGGTTCACAGGCTCTTAATGGTAATAATTTCTAACGTCCCCAGTTGCCTGTCCTGCTCACAGAGTCGGTATCAGCCTGTAAGCCAGATTTCGTGTCTAGACAGATTTTATATCCTTGGCAAGGACAAAAAGATGTGGGCTTTATCCCTCTGTTGTGTGGAGTATGAAGTGATCCCCAGGCTCAGGTGGGCATTCTACCCGGCAAAATGCTGTGCTCTAGGGACCTGGGACACTGGTGTTTATGGGCACATTCATATGTACACGTACACACACATAGAACTTAATCTCCTCCGTTTTTTGTCTCTGGGTTCTCTCCGGTGCCGTTTCCTATGGTTCATTATTTTTGCCTTTGATTCACTTACCACGAGTCTTATGTTGATTATTGGGTATCAGAGTGATTTGCGACCTGTGGAGGCTGGTGACAAGTGGAATAGATGTTCTGTAGACCCTTCGAACCCAGACATCAATTCTATGGTTGTCTGTGATAGTGATCAGATGATTCCCGCATTTCTAACATATTTGAGCAAATGTTAAATGCATCCTGCCCCTCCCTTCCCTTTGTTTTTCCCCTTAAAATGTCATTTATGGAGTTAGAATTGTAAGACAGAAAAATATCTGAAAATCTCTGATTTAAGGCTAAATTTACCTTTGCTCATGAATATCTACCCTGCAGAGGAAAGACAGAGCACCTTGGAGGAAAGAGAGAGCATCAAAACACACATTTTGAAATAAATACATACCTAGTTTCACATAAAATATCTGAAGGTGTGGATGAGTATGTTTAATCTCACATTTAACTTCATGGGGAGAGGTTATCTTTGTTTCATTTGTAAATATAATGAAGGACCAAGCCCAAAGGCATTGATTCAGCTCAAAGGTTGCAAATGCCCCTCTATATTTTATCTCAAGCTCTGCAGGTGGGGTGGCTTGCTTGTTCTGAACCCCACCACTGAGTCAGTGACCTACAGAGCGGCAGACACAGTAAGTCCCGTGACTGGGCACTAGATCGAGGTGGACAGGGGGTTCCTGGAGCCAGGGAAACCAGAGGAAGAGCAGAGGGTTGGCTGACGTGATGAATGGAGTATGCAGGGATGCAATGAGGGAGGCTAAGGCTGACTTGGCAATTAAACCTGGCAAGGGATGTCAAGGACAAGTAGTAGGGCTTCTTCAAGTACACTTAGACAAGGAGGCCAGTAAAATGTGAGCCTGCTGCCAAATGAGGTGGGTGCCCTGGTGACAGAGGATGTAGAGAATGCTTTCTTTGCTTCAGTCTTTACTGCTAAGGCTGGGCCTCAAGATCCCCAGACCCTGGAGGTAGGAGAGAGTGCCTCGAGTAAGGAAGACTATCCCTCGATCTCAGAGGATTGGGTTAAAGATCATTTAAACAAACCTGACACCCACAAATCCATGGGTTGCAACTGAGAGTGCTGAGGGAACTGGCAGATGTTATTGCAAAGCTGCTCTCCATAATATTTGAAAAGTCATAGAGAACAGGACATGTGTCTGAGGACTGGAAGAAAGCTGATGTCACGCTAGTCTTCAAAAAGGCCCAGAAGGAGGATCCAGGAAACTACAGGCCAGTCAGCCTCACCTCCATCCCTGGAAAGGTCATGGAACAGATCATCCTGGATGTCATCTCTAAGTTTGCAGAAGGAAAAAAGGTCATTGGGAGTGGTCAGTGTGAATTTACCAAGGTGAAATCATGCTTGACCAGTCTGATAACCTTCTACGATAGGATGACTGGCCAGGTGGATGAGGGGAGAACAGTGGACGTTTTCCACCTTGACTTCAGCAAGGCTTTTGATGCTGTTTCCCATAACTTCCCATAGGTAAGCTTAGGAAGTGTGGGTTAGATGCAAGTCGGTATGCTCTTACGGTGATGAAGGTTGACCACAAACTGGTAACACTGGAGGCAGCAACTCAAGGAAGTGATTATTCTCTTTTTAGCACTTCTGAAACTGCACCTGGAGTGGTGTGTCCAGTTTTGGGCTCCCCAATACCAGCAGGACATGGACATCCTGGAGGAAGTCCAGCAAAGAGCTACAAAGATGGTTGGGGATCTGTGAGGAGAAGCCAAGGGAGCCACTCAATGCAGAAAAGGCAAGATGTCCTCATCTGTCCATCTGAGTGGCTTCACAGAAGAGAAAGCCAGATGCTTCCTGGAAGAAGAACAGTAAAAGGACAAGAGGCAAAAGACCTTGGTTCAAGGAACAGGATTTCACCACGAGGGTGGTCAAACACTGGAGCAGGCTTCCCAGAGAGGCTGTGCCACCTCCATCCTTAGAGGCATTCAAATCTCTGCTGGGCATGGCCCGTGAGCAGCCTAGTGTAGAAGTTGCCCAGCTTAGACAAGGAGGCTGGACCAAACAATCTTTAGAGGTCCCTTCCAACCCAATTTTCTTCTGAGGTTCTGGTATGCAAATCTAGAAGTCCTACAAAGAAATGGAGCAACGCGCGAATCAACAGGCAGAGGTACAAAGAAAGAGAGGAAAACAGGGAAATTTTAATCCTGAGCTGAATTCCTCTGCCATTTGAGATGGCAAATGATTTCATAATTGTAACTAGGAAAATGTCTAGATCCTGAGGCCTATTTATAAAATGCACTGACATTGAAAGAAGTCTTCCAGAGCAACACCTTGCCCCCTCTCACAAAGTGTGCTTGGATTTTTGATGACATTTCGCAGGGGGACAGCCAGCCCTGAGAGAGCTGATTAATTCCACTCCCTGTTCACTGGGGATAGGTTAAAAGCTGGAATGCAGGCATCTAGCCTAGCAATACCAATTATAATAGTAAGATGACTAATGAGATGAGTAATGGAGGATATCATGGCTTAAAATTTCACCTTTCCCAGAGATGAAAGGTTGAGGGAGATAGTTGCATTTATACTCTAATTCCTCCCATATAGGGACCAGATGGCTTTTAGAATTGATTCCATTGATTTTCTTCTTTTTTTTTTTATTTGACATTCCAGCAAGAGAGCCCTTCTTTCATAGCAGCTGTGTAACTTATCTCTGCATAGTCCTACAGCGGTTCTTTCTTCCCTTTTATTTTCCTAATCTGTGCTTTTTTTAATAACCAAAAAAGCCAATCTTGCAAAGTTTAAATGTACCGGCAGTGCAAGACGGAAACATTATTCTTTTGCTTGTTATTAACATGGTTTGTCACTTATGCTAAACAAAAACTCTGCCCTCAGAAAAAGGGTTCCATGCAAGAGAGATAAATGGTGGCTTAACTGTACAGCACGTTAAAATGTGTTGCCTTCTATTAGGCCCACACTTTGTCCAACGTTGTGTGTCTAAGTCACACCTGGGAAAGCACTTAAGCTCATACCTGTTTCCAGGTGGCAGAAGTAGTTTGCTTACTAGGAAGGGACTAGTCAGCTGGGGACTGCATTTGCAAATTGAGCATTTATCAGCAGATCTAAGTAAGTATTATAAGAGGAACCATCTGAATAGCACTCGTACGGTGTACAAATTGCCATACCAGCAGAAGGAAAATATATGGAGTGGTAATGATAATCACTATTATTAGTATTTTAATCAATGGAAATGATGTGTAACTAGCAATGACGTGCCCTACTGTTTCAATTTGAAAGTTGTTTTTTTTCTGAGGTTAGGAGTTTCACAAAAGTTTGCACTTTAAAAAGCACTATTTTAAGAAGGAAGGCAGGCTTTATGCTGTATTTTAAAGAGCTCTGAACATCAGGATATTTCAACAGCTCAGGTTCATACAAGTACGATTTTCCAGTGCGTCATGAGGTGGCAATGCTAGATCCCACGCCAGGAGGTTGCCTGCTCCTTGTGAATCCGTGCCCAGCCCTTACAGCAGTGCTGACTGCGCTCAGGCCTGCCATTCAGGGTCTCTCCAAATGCAGTGAGGGTGTTGGAAAAACTCATTATTTCACACTCTGGTTTAGACTCTTCATCCATTGAGGTGAATAAGTAGCTTCCAAAGAATTTAGCGCCTGCATCAGCATCAGGGTCTCCTGAAAAGGGAGGTTCCCGTATGTTGTTTTACAAGCTTTGCAGTGGAGATTGTAGCAATAAACAAGTTTGTTTCACAAGGAAGCTCTGGCCTTTATATCCCCAGCTTCCCTCTGACAAGAAGACAGCTTGCAAGACTGTAACATCTGCTACCTCTTAGAAACAGGAGGACAATATTAGCTCAGCGGTACTGCGAGGGCAGGATGCTTGCATCCACGGAAATGCTGAGAGCTGACCACGGGGGGTGCACTGACCTCCTGAGTCATTTAGAAACTTTGGAGTCTTGCACGTTGGGTCAGATCCACCATTCCCACCAGTCTTCTTTAGCCTCAGTGGAAACCAAGGCAAGCGTGTTCAGAGCTTTTGCTTCACAAAGCAAGACAGTGCATGCAGAGTGCCAGTGGTCTTTGCTAGGTGACTCAGAGTCTACAAGCATCTCTGGTCAAGAAGTCTATCTCTCAATTTGGAAGGGTTTTTATGTTTTCAATTTATTACTCTGAGTTACTTTCAGTTAAATGGGAGATAGTTTAATGACCCGAATTTATAGGCCTTCTGCTAATAACTTCATCTGACTATGGAGTGCAAACAACAATGGCAAAGACACAAAGTAGTCTTACAGCAAAATAGCTTTCGAAAAACTGAAGTTGAATTTATGCTAATGTAGCTATAAACAAATGGAACTAGCCTATGACATCTCTACAGAGAAAAATAATACAGCAGGAGTACTTCTTACGGCCTTTCTTCACCTCTTTTTGTGATTATTCAATGACTTCAGCTCCATGCACTCCAGAGGAGTGTAGCAATGCCTAGTTGCCATGGCAGTACTAAAAAACTGTTTCAGATTCACCATGAGTGTAGTCTCTTGCCTGTACAGTTTTTCTCCTTGTGGCATTGGTGGCCACGAGAGGCCTGGTCCTGATGAATGTATTGCTGATGGGAAATACAGAGTATTTACCCCATATGAGTGCAAGAGGTGAACCCTCATGTGGGCCAAGATCTGGTCTCTATTCCACATCTCCAGGAGCCATTTCTGTTTTCACTGGTGTAAGGCAGACCAATAAAA
>JAHREE010142033.1:0-11622 GCA_033628505.1 Tringa tobata | reverse complement strand
TTAGGTGGGGTTTCTCTGCAATCTTGTCCTGTGAGTATGAGTTCCAAAGACCAACAGAGTTCTCATCTCTGTTGTTGTACCTCAAGTTAAATGAGTCAATTTCAGGTAAATTAGTTTTCCAGGACAAAGTTATGTACGAAGTAATAATGAAATCTGATGTCAACTTCAGACTTGAATCATGCAATTGAATAATAATCCATAAGCATAATACTGGATGATGAATTCATGTTTACAGAGAAGGCTGACTTTCCAATACACTATTTTGCAGATAAAAAAGGTTGAATGATTAACAAGGCTACACGACAATAAAAATGCAAGTGTTATGATCTTCTCCACTTTGGTGGAATGTAAAATTTATTAAGCGTATTTTTTGATGTCAGAGCAAAACAACATAGCACAATAATTGCTTTGATTTTCCTCTGATTTTTCCTGTATGTCTTTAATGTTGTTTCATCTTTTCATAAACATTTAGTATGATTTCTTCTTTATGCTTTTGATAAGTTATTTTGTCAATATTCTTTCAGAAAAATCTTTATGATCATGAACCAATGCAAGAACCATAAGCTGACAAAGATAGTTTATTTTTGCCTTGCTTTTTATCATACCTGCTATTGAAAAATTTAATGGACTACAGAAACTTGTTTCTAATGATTCTATAGATTCTCCACTTAACATTCAGTTTCTCAGATTCTTAATTTCTTCAGTGAGAGGAAACAACAGAGGAAAATGTTCTTTCCATAAAAATCCATGAAGAAAATAGTATCATAACTGGGGCCATGCCATGGATCAGAATCCAAATGTAAATATTCTTCAGATTACAGATGTGTTTGAGTTAATTTGGTATGAGATTGGCTGATTTTAATATCTTTATCTTTTCCTTGGAGCTATATTTATACACTTCCACATACCTGCCTGCAGACATTGTTTGAGTTTTGCAGGTGAAATATAAATCCGTGGAGTACAGCAGACTGTCCCAGCAGCTGTGATTTGTCTGAGTTTCCATTACTGCAACTGCATCCGTTTGGCTTTGCAGTTTACATCAATTCCTGTAACTGATCTGGGAAGAAGCAAAGTCAAAGTATAATTTTCTTCAGAAGTAGTTAATAAGGAACTATTAGAGGGATTCAATAGCTGCTGTTGCCTGCCGGGCTTGGCATCAAGGACAAGTGCTTGGAGAATAAGAAAAATAAATGTGTGTCTCCTAGGACTCTTAGCATCTCAGACTAAACAGGTCTTTCTGTAGCTATGCAGACTTAAGAGTTTCCCTGGTTTATATGTACTTCTTTGAAATGTCTTTAACATTCTGGGAAAGGAAACACTTGGAGTAGCCTGTTCCTGCAAAGTATGAGAACCTTGGAAGATTTTTGTTTACATTTCTTTTATATTTCAAAATAAAACGAATGGCTAGGGAGGAAATAGTACTTCTGTAAGTCATCACATTTTAAGGACTAAACTTGTTATTTGCAGTGTAACTCAATATTAAAGCTATAGATTTTAAATTTAGGTTGGTAAAGATTAGCCTTTTTTTTTATTTTATTGCTTTTACATGCTTTTGAACAAACTGTGAATCCAACAGGGTCTCATGTGGCCATTACATCAGCTGTCTTCCCATTACCCTTACTCTTACTAGAAGGAATCAAATTTCTCATTCATGGGAAGAAAAATATCCCTTCAACTAGCTGGATTTGATTAAAATACTTTTCTTTTTCCCTGTACTTTTTCCCTATAGTAGAGAAAAATGTAGCTATGGTTACTAAATGCCATTACCATGAAAACTAAAGGATGCCTTACTGACAAAGTAATAAGAGTCTTCATATAATTGTTTGTGCTGTCCTGATGGGCTGTGATTTGTGTTAGGTGAAAGACCAAGATGAAGAGTGTCTGAAATTTGCAGTTTTATTTAGGGAAGTAAGTCTGAAAAACTTTTATTCTGGCCATACTTCTAAAAGCTCGACAGATGCAGTTCTTTTAACATTCTCATCTGACTTGACCTTACACAGTGACACAGGATAATTTGATATGACTAATGGGAATTATTCCGTAGGTATAATTGTTTTCAAGAAAGTCTATGCAGTTAAAAACTTGAATATAAAATCTATAAGGTATTTTATGTAAGTACCTTAGCAAATGGCTTGTCAACAAAAGTGTAAAATGTCCTTTACTCCAAAGTGATTTGGCTATGAATTCTCAGTAATGTTACTAAGAAGAGAGTTAAAAAAACCCAGCCACATGCAAACAGAATATGAAACAAAAGCACAGAAATTAGAGGTTTTCACATTTGATAATAGATGCAGTTCAAACTTTGGAGATCTCATCTGGATTCTAGTTTGCTAGTTAGAAATGTCTTATGGGATAATGGAATGATGGCAGCAAACTAACCAACCTGCATGGCTGAATGTGCTGCAGGTGTCAGCTAGTCCTCACCTTGCTCAGTGCAGTGTTGTGAAATCCAAAGTCATCTTCAGTGGGTCTTTACCAAGTTCTCCACCGACTGTAGCAATAAATAATGAGGCCAGGAGAGCAAGTATAATGCTTTGCCATGGTCAATTCTTCATTTAAACACCGTATCTTTTAATTTTTCCATCTTACTTTGTGACAACTAAAACATGAAATTTTTTTCTGCTTTATATTTTTTCTTTAGTCACTTCCCTTCGAGTTTAGTAATTTCAATTTCCAGCTGCCCTTAACAATACTATTGACCACAAGTGTGCATCATACATTAAAAATGTCACTAACATTCCATGGCATCATACCGACTTGCATTTAAAGCCAAAACAGAAGTCTGTGGAAAGTGTACATTTTCTCCATTAGGGGGAATCCTTGCTCTATCTTTTCCTGAAGGTTTTCATGTCTCCCAAAGCACTTTTAAGTTATTTTTCTCCTCTAAGAAATGCTGAAGTCTGTAGTTCTGTTTCTGAAATCTCTGTTTAAAGTAGTGGTCAGATTACTGATGCTTTGAGTTTAACAATTCAGTGTGTGCAAGAGGAAGACTGTCTTTTGTCGATCCTTGCAGATCATATACTTCTTCTTGTTCTCTTTTGCACATAATTAGCTGTTGCTTGAAAAGCATAGTCCTTGCACAGATATATCTAACAGTTTAAAGACTAAATCAACAGACTTCTTTCAGAATCTTTCACTTTTTGAGAGAGTCAACATAGTGAAGAGTTCAGTGGCAGCTACTGTAAAAGTTCTTTTTTCTACAAACTTTCGTTTTGAGCCAAATCTGGTCCCATCACTTGAGCTCTTCAAAACATTCTGCAGGCAAAGCAATATTCATGTGGAGCTGATTTGATTAGCAAGTTTGAAAAATATAATAATTTCTGAAAAGTCCGTTCAAAATCAGTGATGGTGGTGAATCTGAAGAGGGTTACCAAAATTTAGCCTTGACTAAAGACTTTTGCCTTCTAAAAATCTGAAATAATAGAAAAGAACTGTGGTGAAATCACTACTATTGGATAACTGAAGTTTTCTTTTTTGTTTCAAACAACAAAAGATCATTCACTGCTTCATATTGTATTCTTCTGAGAGTCTCGTGTTATGGGAGCTGGGAAACCTTTGCAGTGCACATTGTGTTGTTTTTTGTGAGTTTTGGGAGTTATTTGAGAGTCACATAGGTGTGTGGGGAGCAAAGTTGATTTTGTGAGGAGAGAGGGAGTAAAAAGGAAAAAGAACATCAGTGTTGGAGAGGGTGATTTCATCCTTGAAAGGGAAGTACTGTTTTTTGGGGGAGTCTTTCATCTTCCTCAAATACCAAGTGGTACAAAGCTACTATAGAAAAAAATAAAGCTTCTATCAGAAAAAAAAAAGCAAGATAAGGAGAGAAAAAGGTAGGAGAATAGATAGAGAATATAGTTATTTTTCAGGTGAAAGGAAATGAAGTAATAGTTTTTCTGGTGGCAGGACATGCGGTCAGAACAAATTCATGGTGACCATAACAGTTGCTGTAGCAAACAACAAAGTAATACCTCTTTGTAATGGCTGTAGTTAGCGTCTCCACAGTCACAGTGCCTCTAGTTGAGGCTGAAAGGACCAGAAAGAATGCACAAAAAAGCTAAGCACCTAAACACACATTCTCCTTTAATCAAAACGCTAAACTGGAGTCTTAATGCTGGATTTGGCAACGCCCTGACAAAAATGCCAAAAGAAGCTGGTGCTGCCCTTTGGCATCCCCTTCAGGTTTAATCTAAGCTACACAATTTTCACTTTGGGAGCATCCACCTGCAATAAATGATACTCATCACAGGTTCATTCAAGGGCAAAATGTTACCATTTGTAGTATTTCATCTCAGCTGAAACTAAAATTGTTGTAGGAGCTGCTGAGGAAATCTGTTCTTGGAATCTGAAAGGCTAAAGTGAGCGTTACCCAGTGATGCCAAGGAAGGTTTTGGAACCTTCTGAATACACAAAGTGATGCAAAGCTTCAGTGATGTAATATAAAAATAATTTTCAGCAAAGTCCTGAATTTTGAAAGGTGTATTAAGACTATACTTGCAACAATTCAGATGGAGCAGAAGAATTCAACAACAGCAACAACAAAGCCTTAAGAATGAGTAGTTTTATCAAGCTGGCAGTTTGAGGGGTAGCAACAGTAGCTCTTGGGGATCTATAACTTTTTTTTTTCCTCAGCCAGCATTGGTTTTCAAAACTACAAAAGACAAACAAAATCAAAGTCTTCCATTCATTCTGCCTGCTGAGTGTGAGTAGTTTCAGATAAAATAGGAACTGAACCTAGCTATGCCTTTACAGAAGTCGAGTTATCCTCAAAGAACAACAGGAAACAGCAATATAGAATATTGCACCAGACAATGATTTAATTAGTTGAAAACTGGGTACGTGTGACTGAGGCAGCAAATGGGCCAAAGTTTGAATTAGATTCTTCAGTAGCTTCTCTTCTGGAGCTCTTTAGCTGCTGTGTGCTTGTGTATTTTTCATGTCTTCCATACTGTAAGTGCAAAAGAATACATTTTGGGCTGTTATTTTATTTTCTTGTTCTAATAACTGCATTTATTTTTGTTTATATCTCACATGGCGGTGGCTTAATATAACGGACTAAAGAAAACACATTGCAAACAAATGATTGCAGTGGATTTCACATTTTCCATTGTGCAGGGTATAAAATCAGAAGAATAAATATTCCCTTTATGTGAAAGATGCATGGGATAGTTTCCAATTAAGATATTTTTTGGAATTATATGGTGATTTAAATAACAAAGATCTTTTTTTTTTATACTCAAACCAACTGAACATATAGCTTGTTATATGATTATAGAAGAACAGATAGTTGTATAATGTGCTTAAAAGAAGTGATATGAAATGTGCATGGAAACTGTCAACATTCAAACCTCAATTGAAGCCTTGCAGGGTGCAGAGAGTGTCTGTGGATACAATTAGATCAGGTTTTATCGTTACAAGAAATTATAGGAATTTGAGTCTTTATGGCTTATTCAAGTGCTAGCACTTGTATGCTATGTCTTGGAATAGCTTATCAAAACAGTATACAGGACACAACTATAGTCTGTGGAAAAAGTGGGGAAAAAAACTAACTTCATCCAAAAATGGACTTGATAATTAACTCTGGTGCTGGTGTTTTCAATGTCCTGAGTTTTACTGTAAGACATATCAGGTGGAGATTGTGGAGCTAGAAATTTAATTCATAGAGCTAAAATATTTCCCAGATAAGTACAAGAAACCCTTTTCATAGAGTTCTGTTTTTTGTTGTGTTGAGAAGGACTGAGGACTTCTGTCTGCTGGGTGATGTCAAAATTAACACATTAGAAAAGTAAGTCTTGCTGACCTTGTTTCCAGCTTTTGGATATTTCTTTTTCATCTTCCATTTTCAGCATGACTTCTGCCATTGTCTGAGTATGTGTTTTTTTTTTTTTTTTTTAAGTAAGGAAATTATAAAAGGAGCAGTAGGAGTCTGATCACACCAGAAGCTGTGGCCAGAGGCAGGAAAGAAAGGTGAAGGAAGCTACAGCAGTTTCAAGTTGAGAAGAGGGTCCAGCAGCAGATAAGAGGCATTCATAACCGGTGGAGTTCAGCACAGAGGTGAACAGACATGAGTTGGTTGGAAATCTAGGAGTACCTAACAGAGCAACTGAGCTCTTATTTGGTCCAGGGGAATTCATTAGAGGTGAATACAGAAAGCAAATATGAAAAAAAAAAAAAGGTGAGGGCCAAATCCCCTGCACAAGAAAAAAGCAACAGGCTATTCAATTTTTTTCAGATAGTCTGGCATCTCAATATTGAGTCAGTCTTCCTGTCTGCTCACATGACAGCTGAATCTGCTTAATGACATGATACACGTATCATATTTAATTAATAATAAATAATGGTGTACAGAGTCAATGTGCTGATGCAGGCACTGTGTGTAGCTCAGATGAGATGTATAAAATCTAGATCTTTCATTCTGTTTGACAAATCCTTGTGATTTCAAACTGAAATATAGGAAGTAGCCTATTTTCCCACTGATTTCAGGGATGCCTGCCATTTTCTGTGCTGTTAAGTGTTCCCAAATATTTAAAAGTCTGGACTTAAATGCCTTTGAACAATTTAATCCCCTTTTTAATTCTATTTCTCTGGTTACTTTTAAAATGGCGATGAAGAATGTTTAGCAAATGCTAAGATTAAACTTCAAAATTTTCTCACTGTTCATTTAATGGAGTCTTAAAAAGACACATATTGAAGTGATTACTGAAGTGTTACAGAATTTATTTTAATAGTAACTTTAATGTACTCTCTAGGTTCAGCTACATTCACCAATATCTTCTTTTCCAGTTTCTGAATATCCTTTTAGAAACTGGAGTTTACCCTTTTGCTTACTGTTATGCTGTAAGGGTATGTATGTATGTATACAGGTATTTTGACTTATTCTGCAGCCAGAAAGCTTCTCTGGGTATTTCTTTATCCACCTGCTTGACCTGCCACTCTGTGCCCCCTCCTTGTTGGGGGCAGTCTTCTAGAGAGAGCTTTTAGAATTGGGCATGTCTTAGATCTGGTGTACAGATGCAAGGCTCTGCAGAAAGGATAATGTTGCCTAGAAATGTTAACTATTTATTTTAATTTCTTTAGAAATGCTTAAGCTCAAGAGCAGCAAGAAATTTTTGTTATTTTAGATCCAGTGACAAACTGGATATTGGTTCTGGCATTATGAAAACAAGCAGCTGCCAGGCAGGATACTCACCTGTTGCATTAACTGATGACTAGAAATTCTACTGAATAACAGTTGATGGGTAGGGGCTTAGCCACTGGTGATCCCAAAGGAGGTTTCTGGAGTTGAAGATGGCTGAACTTTAGCATAGGCCATCTCCTTAGCAGTCAAAAAAAGTAACATCAGTGACAATGCAGTGACTCAAAATCAAAAGCTCATATAAAAAGATAGTATTTAGAATCAGGAATATATGTATGAAGAGAAAGAACAGGAATTTCCTTTGAGGCTTCAGTTGCACTTTTTGATGCCCTTAGTATAAAATCCAGGGAACACCTTCCTCAGGTTTTTAATGGGTCAATTTACTTGTAGTACGGGAAGAAACCTAGTCTGCTGCTCGCCTTAAATGCAAGGCCTTTTTTGTGGTGCTGTGGGTAATTGATTGGTAGCACTGAAATGGAAAACTCTCAAACATGTAGTACTACAGAAAACAGCTTGATTAGTGTGTGTGACCATCTGCATACACGTAGTAGATGTTCTCAATCAATATATGCTTTCAGAATTTGATGGTGTTGCTTTTTGAAGCATGTGTGTATTGCTTTTATGAAATAGAAGCTGAAGAAAATGGGAAGGCAAATGAAAAGAAAAAAATAGACTGGTCTGTGTTTTCATATCAGTGGCAGAGGACAGATTTCCTGCCTTATTTTCTTAATTTTTTCTTGTTTGATTCTACAGGTTTTAATTAAGTGTATAGTTGCGTAGAAATGAATTACTAACAGCACAGTATGGTACTATCCATCAGAGGGACAAATACCTGTGACCTGGTTACATATTTGCTCTTGACTTCCATAGAGCTATACTCACAATTTGGTTATGCAAATGGTCATTACATCCCCTTGTAAATATGTATCTGACACTAGATACATATATTTGAATGCAAAGCATCTGTAGTGCATAAATGATGTGGATAAACATTCACATTTCTTTCATTAATCTTCCTTTACAACTGTTATTTATGATATTTCAGTCAATCTGAATGGGTAATTGTTTATCAGTTTATATTTATTAATTATAGGTCTGATTAAATGTAGTTACATATAGAGAATAGATACTGCAGTTAAAATCTCCACCTCTTAGAACTTTTTGGGATAATAATTTATGTAAGTTCAAGTTGCCAAATATTAACAATATTTCTTGTAAAGAGTGACAGATGTTTGATGTATCATTCTAATTTTCATGCTCTCTTGCTAGCCATGAGTAAACAACTGACTATAATGCAAAACTTAGATTGACTATCATTTCTTATTTGCCAACTGCCCTGAAATATTTAGATGTGCCTCAAATGCTGTGAGCAAACCAGTATTGAAGTTTTTTTGACTGAGGAAAGGAGATAGTGAAGGTTTTTTTGCTTTTTAACTTTAAACAATTAAACAGCTAAAAAGCCTTAATGGTAATATCAAACATCAGACATGATTCCAAACCTAGATTTCATTAGATTTTTATGTCTTCATTCTATATTATTAAGGTACTGTAATCACATACAGAAGTAGTTACTGATGCTGAAAAATGTTTGGTCACCACAAATGCAGACTATAAAGTAGTTATAATACCTGCACAATAATTAAATGATAATTGTGAAGAGGTGTTTTTCCTTTTAAGCAAATTCATAGCTTCTTGTTACTTGCTCATGTGGTGAGTATGGATGTACAGAAAGTGTGTGCCTGTAAAAGATGCAGACTCAATGCTTTTGAGATCATGAGCACTGATGGTTTCTGTCAGTGTGCCAGTTCTGCCTTGCCTTCCTGGTAATATCTTGTTTTGCTTTGCTCTGGCTTTATGTTGCTAGATTGGGTTATGATGAAGAAAAGGCTATTGTCCCTTTTATCAGCACAGTTTTTCAGCACAGCACTTGAATTCCCCTGAAAGCCTCTCCTGCTACAGACCTGATCTAATTCACACAAGAGTTTAGAATATTTGGATTAATAATAAGGATGATATGGGAAGATATTAATTTCTACTTTTCAACCCTTGATGAAAGAAATATAAAAATATAAATGCAAAATTTTAAGTGAGATCATCTCAAGAAACCCCTGTACTTATATACCAGATACAGCTTAGGTACATGTTAATAGCATTTTGGTATTTGGCAATAATGAAGACTTTAGTCAATGAGGCATAAAAGTGACTTTGATTCAAAGAGCTGGGATATCATATGAATAAGAAAAATTATGGGTGCTGTAAATATAGTCACTATATGATATTGGTAATCTTAACAGGGATGCTTTGGTTGACATTTATCTGTTACTTGAACCAGTACCTACATTCAAAGGAAAAAAGGAGAAAAGAGGGGAAGAGTGCATTCTTGGCACACAAATTCCCAATTCTTTTGGCTAAAAGAAAAACATCGGTTGCTTGGGATTCAAACTGCTTTCCTGTGATGGTTTATTTTGTGTTTTATTTCATTTTGCTCTCTGACTGTGGGGTTGCTTTGTTCTTTTTTGTCACAGTGTATCTGCTAATATTACTTTGGTGGCTCTCTGAATCGAACATCTTAGTCTGTATTTCTGATTGTGTCTAACAGCTGTCTTGTTGCTGGGTTCATGTGATTCATATATCCTGTCCCATACTTGATTAGGGAGGGAAAACAGTAATGTAATTTTTCTCTGTAGTTCTCTGCAGCCCAAAATAAATTAATAGTAATTTTTTGTAGATAGTTTAGTTTTTTTATAGTGAGTTGATTACCGAAGAGAAATCTTTCACAGAAATAATAATTTGACACTTTATTTGGAACCCTGGAGAGAATAATTTCTTTAATCTTAGCTACAAAAAGAGCAGCCATCCTCTCTAGTTAATAACCCTTTTGTCTCACAGAATATGGCATCACTTCGTAAGAGCTTGTTCCTAAATCAAGTGAATTCAAGAGTTATCTGCTGTCTTTCAGTATTGGCCTTTGACTTCTGCCTCAGAGCACAGGAGGTATACTGTGCAACTATTTTTTATGAAACTTCCAAAGGAAGTTTCTGGCTTGTGCAGACCAGGATCTTGATATTGGGGCTCATTGAGCAGGCTAATTTGGATGCGTCTGGTATATGAGAATTTTAATTTTCATTAACTTACCTTTCCTGGCAAGGTAATCAATAATCATACTCTCAAACTAGACAGTGACAAAATGTACTAGATACTCAGATAAAATCAGATCGCGCACATGATGAAAAATAATTCAGTCTAAGGTCAAAGTTAAAATGATCATAGATTTACTTTCTAAATTGAGTATCTAGTTCCTCAATTTTTATTTAAGTTCTTCAGTCTAGGTTGTCTAATTTTTAAAGATCTAGATCCAAAGCTTGTTGAAATCAATAGAAGTCTGCCTCAATTTTTTAAAAATTGTATCTTTTAAAATATATCTTTTAAATTTAGCTTTACTCTGAATAAAAGTACTGCAAGCTTGTGGGTACCTACTGTTTTGATTTTTACTTGAAGCAGAATTGTTTGTGGTATATCTTCAATTTCCTTGAAACTGGGATGCTTTTTAAAACTTACGGAGTTGGACTCCTGTTCAAAATCCTACTGAAGGAGAAGGAGAGAAAATTAATGGATTATTGTTCTGTTGTGTACAAATTTTACCTGAAACATATTTGTTGCTGACAAGGTTAAAAACTGCTGAAACAAAATTGCTGCCTATTCCTCCTTGTGTTGTTCCTTATCCCATCCCATAAAGCAGTCAAATCCTGCTTTCCAAGTCTATCTTGACATGCCAAGTGTGGCACCTTGTGCTTTGCCGTATCTTTAGTTGCTACCTCTGTGACATAATCTTCACCCTCTATCACTTGAATGTAATGTGAAGTAAAAACTGAGAGAGGCTGCAAAACTTTGTTATATTCTGCCTAAAAATTGATAAAAGTCGATCTGATGGAATTTTCTCTCAATTATGTTATTAGTTCCAAACTAGAATGATGTGTGGTGTTTCTTCCAAAGAGGGTGAAAATAAGAACTGTAATTCTGTGCAAAAGATGATTTAAAAATGTAGAATGAATGGATGACTTTGGCTCTCCAAGCCTCAGTTTCAAATCTGTAAAACAGCAGTACATCCACCCGGTTAGATCTCATAGGTATTTTGAAGATTAATATTTGTGAGAAGCTCAGGTGCAACAATGAGGATAATTCCAGGAAAAAAAAAAGAAATTAAAATGATTTACTCTGATTTCAGAGCAGGAGTTGCATGGAACAATATGTTGAGCCCACGGGCATGAAGCTAAGTAGTAACCTGCTGCCGATTTAACTTCTATATTCAGGGAGGTAGGACAATATGTGATCATGTCAGTGGTGTACTATGATTCTTGTGGTCTGTTCCATGAGGGTGGAAGGGAAGAGACAATGTAGGTGGTGTACACCAATTTTTTGCAGCAAAGTGTCCATTGAGAATCTTGGTTCTGGATAATCTACTAAAACTAAATTACTATAGAACTGCTATCATA
>JAHREE010142023.1:0-16625 GCA_033628505.1 Tringa tobata | reverse complement strand
AGCCCAGCGCATAGACCTCGGTCTACTTCAGATTCCACTGGAGGAGGAAAACGCAATATTTATGTATCTTTTTGCAAGTTTTCTCATGCAACAACATGTAAATCGAACCCAGCCTTCATTGCTATTGAAGAGCTCAAACGGCCACAAACGGAGGGACTCCTGATCAGGGAGAGGAGCCATAGGACAAGGGGGAAGAGTTTTACACTGAAAAAGGGGAGATTGAGATCAGATCTGAGGAAGAAATTCTTTGCTGTGAGGGTGGTGAGAGCCTGGCCCAGGTTGCCCAGAGAAGCTGTGGCTGCCCCATCCCTGGAGGGGTTCAAGGCCAGGCTGGAGGGGGCTTGGAGCAACCTGGTGTGGTGGGAGGTGTCCCTGCCCNAGTCTATGGTTGTATGAAGGCAGCTGCCAGGCAGTCTGCAAATGAGAGGGTTTCAAATGTCCCTAAAAACCCCTAAGAACTACTTGTTCTCCTGCTGCATATTAAGTCCTTTTTTGCGTGGTTCTGTTATTGATTATTGTGTTGAAAATGCTGATTAATTAGGAAGACAGAGCACACTCCCAAAGAGCACTCATGGCCTGGCAGAAATGGCAGCTCCTCGTGCAGACACCTGAGGGCACCTCATTGCTGTGAGAGTTCACTACAGGAGCTGCTTCAGCAAACACAAACAGGGAAAAGCAAGTGCTTTTGTGTCAGGGGGGCCCCACGGAGTAATGTGCTGCAGATTAAGGGAACAACCACCTTTTGAACTAATAACAGATTAAATTATAAAAATCAACAGCGTTCAGGAAGGATACTGGTAACACTATTTCACCAGGGTTTTTAAAACCCACATATATCATCTTATTCAATCCCGTTCTCTAAAAAATTAGATTCTCAGGGATAGTTTTATTCCCCAAGGAGAACCTGTACAAAAATACATAATTATGAGAGACAAAGCAGGTTACAAGAAATTGTTCTGGGCAGAACAGTTAGTTACAGTTAGCAAAAATAAAAGTCCATATCTCGTACTTCTTCATGCAGAAGAGAAAAAAGCATACGAAGTTAATAACAAATAGCCCCCAAAAAGAGGAAAAATAAGCAATGAGCGTGAAGGCAAAAGCAAGGACCCTACATCTCTCCTCCTCCTAGCAGGCAGCACGGAGCAGGACAGAGAGGAGGACAAGGACAATGTTTAGAAGCAGCCAACAGGAGGGAATCACACACCCGGGCACTGAGAGACAAAGCAACTCCCACAGAAGGACCCCAAAAGCTACTTTCCATCTGGGCAGAAATGAGCCCTGCTCCTGCCAACTAATAGCAGCAGAACTGCTCCTGTTACAGGGAAATGGAGTAATGTTAAATAGTCCAAAGTAATTCAGGGCTCACACAGTTTTACTATTGACATTCAAGTAAACCATCAGTTCCTCTGGCGAGTGATATTTCTAATTGATTTGAAATTGTGATATACCTATTATTCAATCAACTCAGTTTTGCAAGCTAAATTGATATCTGAAACCATTCCAAGGGATATAATGAGAATGTAGTAGCTACATGTTTAAAAGAGGAAAAAAAATAAACCATCTGTTTGCTTTTGTATTGTAATATAAAACATATCCTTGCCATCTCTTTTGATTTTGCCACTGTACTCCTTTGAAGAACGACACAGAAGAAAAGTGCTTAGGCTATAGCTGCCTTTCATCATACTCCCCAAATCTTAGTCCTCTTTTACAGCAAATCATTACAATTCTATTCATCTTTTTATGCCTATAATCCAGAGTTTCAAGCACATTCTTGGATATAAAGGCCATTTGGGACAAACGTAAATTGATGAAACATTGGCCTTGTCTTCTAAGCATTTCAAAAAGATGACACACATTTCAGTATTCAAATTCTTCTAGAACTGAGGCACAGCAGTGAATAGAGCAGAACTGAGTAAACTCACAGCTGATCATTTATTTGTGATTTCACTTTTTAAAATCACTTTGTCAAATCTTCCTGAGCTTCCTCAATAATGAAGCAGGACAAGAGGCGTGTTTCTACCGAGATATTGAACCTGACTCTTGAAACCACGGCACAAAAAATGTTCAGTGTAGTTTCTTTCTTACTCTCCTAGTGCTCACACTGCCCTTGGGAAGCTCAGTAGCTCTTCTCAGGCAGACCGAGGTGATCAGCATGAACAAAGTCCACATTCACAACTAATACCATTCATGACAAATTGTTCCTACCACGCTCACCGTCTTGTACTGAATTCTTGAGTGCGCAAAGACAGGCATGGCCACTGCTGCAGCTGTAATTAAGGTTCACTGAGTTGCTACTTCCATTATCAAGCCCAATTTCCAAGGTTTATTAAGTCAGTGGTTCCAATTGCTGAAAATGTGACATTCAAGTTATCAGCAGAGACACAGTTTGTGCTTATCTGTTTATCAACAGCACAATTTAAATCCCCTCTGCTGTTGCTGAATCAGAGACCTAAAAAGCAGGGCCTGCATCTTCCTGTTCAGGACTTATATGCTCTGAAAAATCAAGTTTTGCTCTGGGGGAAGCGAGCACAGACGTGTTGCAGTGAAGGTGTTAGAAACACCTCCTGTCCAACAAACTTGGTGCTTATTCCCATTGCTCCTTGTTCGGTCACACGGTCTCCAGGGAACAGAATAAGCTGGCCACTTCGTTTTGACACAACTGTGCCAAAATTAAGTGAGCTGGTAATTCAGGGTGCACAACCTTCATGACCTGATTGTATCAGGAGCTTGAAACAGGGAAGGCCTATAATCCATACTGTGCACCCTTCCAGGGAGCTCACGGGGTAAGCTGGGACAGAAGGTCCCTGTGTTTCTGATGGCCACATGGCTGAAGGCTTGGGAAGTTATGCACATAAAATCAGGTAAAAGTGCTAAACGTAATACACATAGGTGCAAAAATGTAAAATACATCTGCAAAATGGTAGCTGAGACTTCGTATCCCAACTATCAATCTCTTCTTCTGGACACAAAATCCACCAGTGTCCCACAGCAATGGGGTTATTGTACCTGTAAGAGTCAAACTCTAAATGAGACAGCAGCTGGTGTGATTTACCAAACTGTCCGGATCCAGCTTGGGTTTGGCTTCATGCTCTGTTCTTAGTATAGAAAAGGAATTAAATTTCATCTTGTATAACAAACAGCAGAAGGAACTGAAATGAAACACTGGGGGAAATATCTCCCAATTTTTTTTTCACCAAAGCTATTCATATAGAATATAGAGAAAAATATAAAAGAACACCTAAAGTGCTTTTGCATCATAAAGCAACACTGAATTCAACCCTAGTTCCTAAGAACTGGAATTTTCAAAGCTGGGTATGTAGGTCAGGTACGCAGGCCCCACAGAAATGCAACAACTTGGCCAGGCTATTTCTGAAACACCTACTCGGAAAGAGGACAGATTTGGACAAATTCTTAAGAGAGTTAAAGTCAACACAGGCCTTTCCACATGGGATGAAACACCAGCTGAGAGCTGACAACTTTCATCTTTTCAGGTGTCAGAGCTTTGGCCTCTGCAAAAAGGTGAAGTTCAGAATCCTCCTGCACAAAAGAGAAAATGAATTCCATTCTTGGTCACGATAATGAAACTCTAGCCCTGAAAATGCTTCTTTCTCTGCTGCTCCAAACATTCAGTGACTCCACCTTGTCTCCATGGGTCTCGGTGGCAGAGAAGACCAGCACCCACACCATGGTCCGTATCTGTCCCCAGAAGCGAGCAGGCTGGGGATATCTTGAGAAAACATCCAGGGGTTGGTTTATACACTTTCATGTACGTTGATTTAGAGAAAAAGGGCAGCACAAGAGCCCAACCATGTCACTGTAACAGCCTTTCTGCACTGGAGCAGCTGGACAGAGATCAGGAGTGAAGCTAAGCCTGGGTAAGTGAAATGTGTGTAAGAAGCAGTGGTGTGGCTCGTGCAGGAGGGCAGTGGAGGCAGGTCTGCAGTGGACATCTCAGAGCTCCAAGCAAGGCAACTGCTGCAGTTACTCTGTGGTTTTTGTCAGGAAGCCACCATCAAACGCGTTCAATGCCAGATGCCAACAGAGAGAGATGTTGCTTGGATTCTTTATCCTGCAACAGAGTGGAAGTAAGAAAAAGCCTGATCAAAATACTGCACCCTGTATCTTTCTATGGCTTACTTCCAGAGGCAGAACTTTCCATGTTCCTTCATCTAATACTATTCTGGTTTTAAGATTATTTTAGTCCAGAGTAATTCCCCTGAACTGTCACAGCCCAAAGTATCCGCAAGGGATCGAGGGAAAAATTCTGCAGTGTGAAAAAAAGTGAAAAAATCATTAGTGAAACATTTCAAGAAGAAAAAAGACCAGCCTTGGTAGTAACAATCTTAATATAATAAGAACAATAATACTGCTGGGATAAGCAGCGTGTATGTCCATCAGCTACTTACAATGTGACTTTCAATCTTCAATTTTTCTTCCATACTAGTGGGAATTCAGAGTGCTTCTCTCAAACCAATCTAATTATAACAGTAAAAAAAGAGAATGGAATAATCCAATTCATGGATTTGGTTCTCCCTCCTGCGTTAGGACACCTTCTTTTGGTTTAGTCCTGAGTGTGAAAGCGACCGATGCTGAAACACGTCACAATGGAGCCGAGGAGCAGAGAGAACTTGTTAAACCGTCTTCAGTGTGTTATGTGATGTTCAATATTGATTTTGATTCCACTCGACTTCTATTAGAGTTATCTGTTCTACGCAGCTGCCAAATATACCTGCTCAGTAATGTGTCCAAATTCATTAACAGTTTTGTTTTAATAATATTTCATTTTAAAGTTTAATTTTATCCACACATTAGCGTCATATTACTTATGCAAATAAAAGCTTTATGGCTATATTAGCAATAATTCATTATCATTCCCTACTGGCTTAGTGAAGGAATTTCTAACTTTGGAGTACATCCAGAGCTTTTAATTGAAGATACTCAGGGAAGCCTACATTTAGTTAGAATCATTTGCACATACAAATTAAATATGATTAGCATAAGTCTCTAAAACTCTTCCCAGACTCAAAGATAGATTATGACTTTTCCTCGAGTCCTGGCTGAAGGATGGAGTATTAAGGAGGAATCCAAGAGCATCCTCAGGAAGGAGGCTGTGACTTGCTGCTGGCATCCCAGACAGGAGAGTGAGTTCTTTATTGAGAGTTACTCTGCTCCAATGTCACTGCTACGGCAGAGGTGACACTCGTCCCCTTCCTCACCTCTCTACCCCATATCACCACTAACCAGAGGGGGACAGGAGAGCTGTGGCTCTCCCCAGGGTGATTTCCCTTCAGGGACTCAGACCAGGTGACAAGTGGTGGCAGGGAAGGAAGGAAACGTCCAGATTGCATGGGCAGGTGCAAAACCAGGGATGTTTTAGTTGCTGGGAATATGGTTTGGTGCAACTTGACTTTTTTCTGTTGCTTTACATCTTCACAACTAGCCTCATGTAGAGAACTTATAATGACTAAATATATAGAATACTGCAAACATATGGAACTGATAATAGTTTACCTTTTAGGTATCATCACAGAAGTTCTACAGGGCTGGGTCTTCTAAGCTCCAGTGATTCCATCTCCACTTAAAAGGTGGAGGACTGGACCCTAAATTGTCTCAAAAATGTATTGTGGATACTTGTTTCTTTGTGCTCTAAATGAGCTCTTGTTGGATTAGGAACGGACTCATATTTACTTTATTACATCCCATGTCGCACAAGGACTGTGGGTATCTTCCCCATCTCCTACAGAAGAAGATGTTTTAATTAGCCAATTATATTAGTAAAAAGCAATCTAACTTCTAGGCCAAACAATAGCATGGCACAGATATTAAAATCAAATTAGCAAGACATACCAGTGTTTTCCTTTAGCGTGCAAACCCGACCTCCTGCACAGATAATTAGCATTATGTCTGCGTGGTGATCTGTAGCAGTGGAAAAACACAAACATGGCGAGTAATGAAGATGGTAACAGGTATCAGGATCTCCCTCTGCTGCCTCTCTCTGGCTTTTGCCCTTTTAATTTAGTTTATTAGTAATCACAGTCTGTCCTTTAAATATATGCTTTAGAAAACAAGGGCAGTATTTGCAAACAAGTAGCAGCGCTGCTTCCAGGAGACGAGAGCTCCGTGTGATTCCCGGAGATTCCACCCTCTGCTCACCACAGACATCCCCCATGGCACCGGCAAAGCCACGCCATCTCCCTGCACCTCTGCTGCACCAGGATAAACCTTTTCCCACCTCCTTCCTCCCTCTGTTTCACATGATCGTTGGGAGACAGAAGATGCCTCACCGTGTACAAGGCAGAGCAGTCAACCCCCGGGCACTTGCAGCTTCCTTTGGTGAGGCACGAAAAACTCCAGTAACGAAACCTTTAACTCTGGTGGGAGAAAGGAAGCTTTCTTCATAAAATACACGTATTAAAAAAAAGAAGGGGGAGAGAGGGAATAGATGTTAGAGCCTCGACTCCATTCAGACTTTGTCTTTATTCCCAGCTATGAGTTTAAGCTGAAGCGGAGCATTAAAATGTTTGATCCAGGATGATGGGAGCTTTTGATTGCCAGCTAGTGAGAGCTGAAAGGAATCTTTTACATTGTGCCTGGAATCCACCTTCTGAGATGGAAACCGTGTTTATTTGGGAATTAAAATCAGACATTTACAAAACAACTAGCTGCTTTGAAAACGTGTGTTCCCACCTGCCCCCCAAAAGAGAACAGCAGCCGGGCACAAAGGGAGCCTCTGGAAAGCAGCGGGGATTTGTCTGAGCAAGACATTTATCCCCCAAAGGGCAGGGCAGCGAGCGCCCGGCTCAGCAAAGCCAACACATCGATTCTGCTTAACCCCTGAACTCTGAATCCTTCATACAACCTTTCCCAAGTTCTGAAGTGGCTGCTCAGGCCATAGCACACCCTTACGGAGTTCAGCCACCGCTTTCACCACAACCACCACGTGATGGACCAGGGGCAGTACCGCTGGGCTCTGGGGACGAGCCACCCAACCATCCCTCAGGTGGGGACTGCAGCCAAGATCCGACCACCACACTTGTGCTGCACTTGGCAGGGTCCCTACAGAAAATGGGAACGTCCCTGTCACTTTGGGCTACCGAGCCTGGGTGGTTACCCAGTGAAGGCCCTAATACGGGTCACAAACGTCCATGGCACCAGGAGATCACTCGGGTACTTGCAGCTCACATTTGTGTTTCACCATCACGCTTCTCACCGCGTGTGACCAGTGGCAAAGAGGCACAGAAGTAATTAGTTGAGTGACCTTGGGCTTCTACACCCCAGTGTGGAACTGGGACGGGAACACAGAGACCAACTGCACAGGAGAGCCCACTGTGCAGGATCCCGTTGGGAACGCTCCGCAATCTAAGTTTTAGTGTCATGATTTCGGAATGAACTTCCCTCCCCCAGTGTTTAGCTACAAAGTGTTTGAGTAAAGAATGCTAAATTACATGCAAGTCACATTAAGAACAATCAGTCTCATGTAATAAGGAATCTAATAGTTCATAAATGAGATGCAAATTCATTTTTACGGGTGCACTATAATAAGCCAATTATTTCAGAGCTCTTCAATTATGCAGTTTCAAAAAGCTGAATTGCTTTAAAGAAATTTTTTTAAGAAGCTTTAGGTTGTTCCATAGCTTACAAGGAAAAGAAAATATATCTGCCTTGCAAGCAACATTAAAAAAAAAAAACAACCAACCAAAACCCAGCCCCCCAAAACATCGTGCCAAGACACAAGCAGGAGCAACACAAAGAAAAGAATAATTTCCTTTCTGGAAAAAGAAACAACACTGAGATGTTCTTCCTGAATCCCCTGCACTGTTGTTCTTCCAAGAAACTGGGGACAGAGGAATGTAGGTGCCGTTTTGGTTTAAAAACAAACATAATTCTAAAGATCATGCAAAGGCAGAACCAGTCTCATTTCTGCACTGTGTGCAAAAAAGTGAAACATCACAAGAACCAGCCCCGTTCTCTCTGGCCTGGCTGGTGACATAAACCCCAACCTGCACCGAGTCAGCCCTGACTTTGACTTAATGTTTTTTCCAAGCCAAGCCCCATTTGGAGAAATTTTGCAAAAGAAAAGCAAACCCACTGACTTTCCATGGTAGCACGTTTTCACTGAAATCTTAATTTCTGCAGTTTTATTGCTGATGGTCACTTACAGGGGAAACAGAAGCAAAACCAGGCCTGAAACAAAGATGACGTGAAGGAGCAAACCTCTCTTTACGGTTTTATGCCTGTTTAAGGCTCTCGCTGCACTGATTGCTACAGTCAGTGCTGTTCCCACAGCACCTCACTACTGAGCCCTGGCAGCTGCTGAGACACGGCCTGCTTTTGGTGTGTCAGTTTTACCTGGGACAGCACAGTTAGAATATTGGGTGTGCAGTTCCTGTCTCTAATGCAACCCTGCCTCGTTCACGGACACACAAAACACTTTACGGGGGCGGATCACAAAGAAACTGAACAATCGCAGCTGTTCATGTCTTGGCCACACAACAATAATGAACTTAGCCTTAATATCATAATCACAGCCCTGGCCTCCATTTCTGCTACTCGCCATCCTTCTTTATGCTGTTACCATTACTCATATTGTGGCCTCGAGAACAAGGAATTTCCAAATGTTCATACAGAACTCGGGCACCGTCCCAGCGAGGCCATAAGGTGCTGGACTCCCGCCCCATCTTCCTCCTTACCCTTAACCTTTTCCACACAGCAAACGCACACACGTTAACTGAGGAAAGGACTTCCCTTTTTGAATAATGAATAGTTGTATTTTTCAGCCTTTGCTTGCAAAGTGTTTGGACCGAATCTGTCCCACTCCCCAGAAGGCTGCCAGCCGCTGCCGCGGGGGCTGTGAGGCCAGGTATGCACGGCGCTGTCTGGGTGTCCTGGGCTGCTGAGGCCCACCATCCTGAGGGCCCACCTTCCCGAGGCCCACTTTCCCCCCCGAGGACCACCTTCCTTCCCCAGGCCCACCTTCAGGCTCCACACTCTCCCTCACCTCTTGCCCTCCTGTGGCAAATGCAATACTGGGATCCACTGGTCCGAGTTCCCTGGTCCCTCTTAAACACCTTCTGCTGCCCCACGGGTATCCAGAGCTTCCAGTGTAGCCTCTCTCGTGGATGCCACGACAGGAAAGCAAGAAATACATCCAGGAGAGTTAAGGCAGGATTGGTACAGAGAAGCCATATCTCAGACTAAACCAATCCTCACTGCTGAGACCTGGCACAAGCCGTTAGGCACAGAGGCTCGTCTTTTCAGATCGGAACAGCAGGAGCAGTCTTGAGATCTGCCCTGTGTGATCCTTCTCCAGTTGTATTTATTTTTGAACCCTGCCACTTCCATGTCAGAATTCAAGTCGGTTTATGTGTCTGAAGCCCATCAGCCAGTCAAGAAAGCTACAGCCTCTGCTTTGCTATCTTGTCTTAATGCAGCTTTATCACTAAAACTGTTACGGGGGTTTTCCTACCATCCCAGAGCTCTCCGTTTAAAGCCCTACAGAGGTACAGGATGCTAAAGAGCAGGAAAACTTCTAACATTTTCCCCCTCCTCTCCATACCCGTTCCCAGCCTTTCCCAGGTCTGCTCCCAGGCTCGGTCCGACGGCTCTGCCAAATCTGCCTGGGCACAACACCCCCACACATCAAGTTTCTGAGTAGCAGCAAAAGAGGCAATAAAGGTAAATTATAACATAGCCTTCTACACTCTTTAAATTTTCTAGAGGTAATACAACATTGACATCCAGATTTAGAATTGTTTAGCTTTCAAAATGTTTTTTGATCAAGGCTTAGAATGTACATCAGAGTTTGACCACATTCCTATTTAAATCCACATGTACAATCAGAAAATGATCCTCAGTTTAACAAAGGCCATATTAAAAAAAAAAAAAAAAAAAGAAATATAAAAAAATGTTGTGAAGCATCCAACATCTGGATCAGGATTTTGTGACCGGAGACTGCGGGAGGCTCAGGGGTAGCTTTTGAGAAGGACATGACTTAGCAGAGCTGTCCTGAAAGCAGCATCTGAATCTGCAGCCACTTGACCTTCTGGGACAGAGGAATTTTAATAGTGTTCTGGCCTTATATATAATGCTGTAAACTATATTGTGAATACACACATCAGTCTTGGGTAAGAAGCTTAATCATAAATTAGTTAATTTTTTTCCTTTGGCCAAAAGGCAGTGCAAGCCATAGCTTTATTTACAAAAGGTTAAACATTCCTTTAATTGGATTGCTGGCATTTAAGTGTGCGGCAGAATATCCTTCAGCGGTGTCCCTTTTATTTGTGACTGGAGAAGTGCCTAGAGAAATGCCAAGGGAAGATTTCATTTTAATAAAAAAGAGAAGCTTAAGATCCCTTTGGAGGCTTATGTTACGTCTCAAAACTACCATGAACTAATGAATTTAATCTAAAAGGTCCCCAACCACAGGACCGAAGAGAAATTGCAACACTAGCGGAGCTTGACCACACTGACTTTCTGTGCGTGTTAGCAGCTGTATCTTGGTGCTTTTACATTCTGTTATGAATACAAACACACACATCTGAAAGTTTTTAGTCATTTAAAAGATATTTTAAAATGAGAAATACAGTTGCCCTACAGCATCCTAAAGACACTTCAAAGAACCACTCGTGTCAGAGAGTTGTACATAAATACAGCAAAGGAAAATCCACAGCCCCTCCTCCCGAGTCACTGCTTTGGAAAAAATTACACGCCAAAAAATTGTACTGCCTGGAAGAAAAATAGCCCCTTGTTGGCTCATATCGGGGTCAAGCTGAGGACCCAATTCTGCACAGTGCTGGGAGCTGAGTGCCCGCAGCACTACTGGGCTGAGTTATTATCTCACAGTTATTATATGCACAGTTTGGAAGTCTCCTGGGAGAGCGGGTAATGTACACTTCGCCTCCCTAGAAACTACGGTGGGAATTTATGAGGAAAGAAAATAGGGTCTATAAATTACACAAAAGACCTTTAAGTAGAGGTATAGGTTTCATTACTGGAGCATGTTACTGGATGGCCAAAATTAAAAACAGCTTCTAGAAAGTGGATTGCATTTAACTTTCCATTTGGGGGAAAAGAAAAAGAGAAACAATTTCAAACAGAGCCTCAATTAACTGGGTAAGATAAAGTATGATGCCAAGTTTGCATTGACACAGTAAGTGACCAACATGTAAGTTACCATCCTTCAGGTACCTCTACTTTAACATCTCATTTTGCTTTCTAAAATGTGGTAACTAGAATATTGCCTTAATGCTCCAATGGATTTGAGAGCAGAATCTACCTATTTCACTAAAACCTTAGAGAGCATGAGTCTCTAATGCTTGCGCAGAGGTTGAGCTCTGATACACTGCAGCTGAGGAGCTGTAAGAGAAGAGGTACCACTGGAGAACGTCAGCAAGGAAAATCCTACTCCAAGATTTTCCTAACTCTGCCAGAATAAAGCACAGCAGCCACTTCCCCACCTACAGAGCACCCCAAAGCTTGCCCTCATCAAACCTCCCATCCCATCACACCCACCTGGTGAGGGAGAATTCTCCAGAGATGAAGTTTCCCCGTAACTGTACCTACAGTCTGAAGCATTTCAACATAAAGAACCGCAGTATTTAGGGCATTCCAGCTCTTTTCTCACCACACACCCATGTTCCCAAAAAGCACCAAACACCCAAGAAACCAAACTTTCCAGCCTCAGAGATTTCCAATGTTGCTTTGCTGTTTAAAGGTGCAGCTCCCAGTGCTAATCTTGGATGCTCCCAATTAATGAAACAGGGAGTATTACTCCTTTGTGGTGGTACAGAAAATCTGGAGAAATAACTATGAATAGTTGAACAATCCAGAAACCAGAAAGCACATCAAAAGAATCCACAACTGCATTAAAGCAAGAGTTGGTTATTTTCAAGTCACTAAGACAATTTTTATATATTTACAGTTGGCAACCCTGAATTTCCCAATTCTATCTTCATACTTGAAGAGAGGAAGTCTCACCAGTCCCAAAAATCAAGATGCAGGTTTCTTTCCACCACAGACCTTCAAACAGAGTTGGTGGCACTCAGGCCTTCTTGGAGTGGAAGAATCCCAATTCAAACAGAACTCTTCGCATTCACGTGCCTATTTCGTCACACTGGCGCTTGGAAAGAGAGACACAGAAAGGGAACAAATATTTCCATTTTTGACAATCTAGAATGATGTTTCACTCCAAAATGTTAATTGCTTGTAATCATGGATACTAATATTTAGAACTACTCAAGACAAAAATAAAATGTCTCAAGTAAGGTTAGGCAAAGCAGCCTCAGAAAGAATTTTTTTCCTTTATTATTTTGGTTTTTTCGTCATTCTAAATCAACCCTTTTAGTTTGATCTGAAATGAAAACAAATCTTTAACAAAACACTTATTTGTGCAGGGTTTATTCTCCTGCCCAGCTGTAGTTCCACATCCAGCTCATGGAAGTCGGGGGCTTCACTGACAAAGTCAGTGAGGAAAAAAGAAAAGCCCTGGCAATATCAGCTTCAGTTTCTTCTGTTCTGCAGCCACATATTTGTCCTTTGAGTCATGATTACTTGACTCCAGTCACCACACTGTGTACTGGATTTTTACATTTAATGAGGTTGCAGGCTGCTGCTTTTCACTATTACCCTTAATCAAGTTTTATTGATCACTGGGATGCAGCTTCAACAGAGAGAACATTACAAACAAATGGAAAAGCTGCCCAGAAGCTACTGGGACGCTTTTTGTGTTATGGACAAAAAAATAGCCGATGTTCAGAAATACTGTCATTGCCTCTCCCATTCAGTCCTTGGCACACTCCTTGCTGTGCAGTCCCTAAAAGAGATTGTGATGACCCCACACAGTGTATCCCTGTGATCCCCTGTTGAAATCCAATTGATGTGGGAGCCTGACTGCTCCTGGATGCAGATGCTGAGCCAAGAGCTGGCGCCAGGAGCATCGCTCAGTCTCAATTTAACACGAGCAGGTAAAAAACATGTTCTCTTATGCAGCTTCTCTGCCCCTCAGACAGAAGGAAACCTGCAGAAGGCTGAAGGGAAGGCTGGTGAAACACAAAGGTTATTTATCTTGCGATTACCTGTAACCAACTCAAGTCACCCAGGAGTTAAGGGCACAGCAATCACCAGGCCAGGTACCAGCACAGGTAACACGCTGGCAGAGAATTAACAAATCCAAAGAAGTGACCGGTTTATTCTCACTATAGAGGATTAAATTTAAATGTATTTAGTATTCTCAATTAAATCAGCTAAATTATAAATGGCATGAATGGCAGCATATGTACTCTCAAGGTAATGCTAGAACAGAAAATAAGAGAATTAGTGAATTTAAGATACGCAAAATAGTTGTACCTGAGGGACTGAGCTAATTAAAAAAATCTCTCCTAGTTCTTAAATGTTTGTTATTATTTAGAAAGGATGTTTGAATGAAAGCAGGGTGACAGCAGTGACCCAGACTGACATGTGCATTTCCATGAACGGTGTTGTGAAAGGAAATGAGTTTGTTTGGAAGCCAGGATCCCATTAAACACCGCAACCTGGGAAGATACAGGCTCTAACTCTTATTATCACACCACTCTTCAAACTCTTCCCATTCTTTTGTAGGTATAAATTGCAATTTCCCAAGACAGTTCAAAGTAACGAAAGAGCTACTGCTACTCCACCCCCACCCCTTTCAACTCTTCTCTTTATTGTTAAGGATTACTTTTGCCATGGGATATTCCGTGTCTTGTAAAAACATCCTTCAAAGAAAGCATGGTTGAGCTCTTGATTTCTTGATCATAAAATTCCCCACTGTATTGCATAAGATTAATGACTAACTGTTTTCTATGAAGAACAAACACGTAACAAAGGGTTGTCTGCGTGGAGTGGAAAAAAACTTCCTTAATTTCATGTAATTTATGTCTCTCTTATGCCATGAAGGAAACGAATCTATCCCTGTGCACCTCAGTAGAGCCAGACAATGAATAGTCAAGAAAAGGAAAGCATAACACTGAATTTCTCCTTCATGCAATTACAGTGATCTAAAAAGGGTGCTCATATCTGTGCAGTTCAGAATGGCCAAGGATAAAATAAGGAGGAGATAAAGCAGCAGATAAAATAGCCTTGTTTACGTAAATAAACCATCTTTACCACAAATTAAGTGCATGTTAAAAATACCAAAATCTGTATCATTATCTTCAGGGGTCTGGATAATGTCTTACAAGGAGAGGCTGAGGGAGCTGGGGGTGTTCAGCCTGGAGAAAAGGAGGCTGAGGGGAGACCTTCTCGCTCTCTCCAACTCCCTGAAAGGAGGGTGTAGCCGGGGGGGGTCGGTCTCTTCTCCCAAGGAACAGGCGATGGGACAAGAGGGAACAGCCACAGTTGTGCCAGGGAAGGTTCTGATTGGAGATTAGGAAAAATTTTTACACTGAAAGGGTTATTAAGCCTTGGAATGGGCTGCCCAGGGAAGGGGTTGAGGCACCATCCCTGGAGGTATTTAAAAGACGGGTTGACATAGTGCTTAGAGACATGGTTTGGTGATAGTTTTTATCAGAGTTAGGTTGATGGTTGGACTAGATGACCTTAAAGGTCCCTTCCAACCCAGACAATTCTATGATTCTATGATTATTTCATCCACCCCTGATCCCTTTCTTAAGCTTCTGGTTGTTGTTCTGAAGAGAAGAAAATGCTTTTATTCTGTATTACTTGCGGATGGTAGATACTCTGTGTTCCTTCCTACGACAGTGTTGGGAGGTGACGATGGCACCCAGAGAGGGGGATGGGTGAAGAGGAACCGAGTGACACTGGTGGTGTTCCCACACCTCAGACAGCAGCTTACAGGGACATGCTCAGCCTGGATTTAAAGCACAGTGTGAGAAGGACTCACAGATGACACAGCAACACAGAGCTCCCTGCCACGGCTGAGCCCCACGTCTGGAGCAGCCCCGCACGGTACCCAGCCCAGTTCCCCCAGTACAAGCCCCTGGTCACGCTCCCTCGGGGGATGCAGACGGGCTGGGAAATCGCAGAAGGTGACAGATCACACATGGTTTGAAGAACACTGTGGTCTTCCAAGGTCTTGCCCTATCCTTGGATGACTTATAATTAGGGACAACAAAGAGCATCTCGCTCACAGCGTTGCAGTGCCTGGTAATACAGGTCCCAGTCCCTTCCTGGAGCTCCCCAGCAGAAGTCCTGTGTCTGAGGTTCATTAAACGGGGGACATTTTTAGCTGTCCCCATTAGGAGAGAGAGCAAGGCAGAGCTTAATCAGGCGTGGACTGTGAATGTTTTCCAGCTGGTACCACTCATGCTCAGCGCTGGATTATTTTGTTACATTTCTCTGCCCTTTGTTACTCTTTGTTCAGAGATGGTGGGATGGAACTTACCATATCTTTAAACTGTCATTTAGTGACACAGCTGCAATGCTCATGTGTTTAGCTGCTGCTTTCCAGCTTTTTTTTCCCCCTGCTTTGTTTTTCCTACAACGCACATGTATTAGTAGCATTCTCTTGAATTTGCTTTTTTCATATGTGCATTAATTCCTAAATTACAATGTGTCATATCCTTTCAACTGCTCATTAATGTCTTTGTAACTATGATATTTTATGGCAATTTAACTGTGGAGATTACAAATAAAATTATCAGCTAAAAACAGAACGATTAGTAAACCAAGATAAATGCTGTAGATTAATCATCATTTCATACATCGTACCAAGGTTTTAAATTTTCATGTTAACACAGAAGATGCAAATTGTTGAGGTGAAAATAGTTGTGACAATTTTAACTATATAAAATATCAGTCCTTAAACACAAACAAAATAGAGATTGGACATTTTTAGCTGACCTTTCAGTCACACACACCTTCATGGAACACTATCCATTTTTCAGCAGATTGTTGCCAAATCACCACAGAACGCTTATCCTGTCAGTTCCTATTCTTTGATTTGTGGGTTGATGTCTCGTGGAGTTACTAACGTGGATTTAAGAGACAAACTCACTGGTCCTCAGGCCCCGTTGGGGCAGGACACGCTGGTCCTTTTGAGTCGCTGCAGCATCTGACAGGAGGGGACGGGTCCTCATGTAGGAAAAGGGCCTTAGATGCGAAGAGAACATTTTCTTCTGCAAAATAACAGAGGGAAATCTTTTAATATTAAAAGTAGCAGATGTGTTCCCCGACACCCGCTAACACGAAATACCCATAAACATATTCCGCCCGTGTCCAAATACAGAAGCAAACACACACACACTCCCTCCACATTTTAAATTATAGAGCATTGGCTCAGCTAGACAGAAAATGTGCAGGGTTACTCCCAGACAAAGATTAATCTCTCTTTGATATATTCAATACTTCACATGCTCCACATTATCTGGTGAGTATATATGCCTTGCCTTCAGGAATGTGATGTACTGTGCCATACATCATCCTCTAATTTATTGAGTGCACCTCTGCAGCACACACTGTGCATCCCTGCCCAGGGCCACCAGCACACACCAGTCCTCGGGCTCGCTCTTCCCAGCCCCGGGGCTCCCCCGAGCGCAGCTGCTGCCTTCCCTGGAGAGATTCCAAACCCCCCGGACACATTCCTGTCCAACCTGCTCTGGGTGACCCCGCTCTGGTAGGGGTTGGACTAGATGATCTCCAAAGGTCTC
>JAHREE010142017.1:0-10633 GCA_033628505.1 Tringa tobata | reverse complement strand
CACCAGTCCCAACGGCAGCTGTGGGGCAAAGCTGCCCAAGAGCTGTGACTTCTCTCTGCCACAAAACGAGCCCGCATTTCACAAAACTTATTTGTACAGCAGTTTATCAGAGTGCTTCCTTCCCATTTTTATGTAAAGAAAAAGAAAAGAAATCCAGCTGAGACAAAAGGCTTGACTAAGTTGTGCGCTTCTGTTCCCAGGAGACTTTGCCAAAACTCTTGACAAGTTCTCCACCCTCCCACAACCACCTCGGTTACTCAGCATTTCCCCCAGCAGGTTTCAGGCAGCTCCGCGCCCATCGGTACCAACACCCCTCCCAAAGCCCCCACGGGCCCCGGCTGCCCAGCCCCAACCACCACAGCACGGGGAGGGGACAGCAGAGCGACCCCTGTCCCAGCACCACACAGCCAAAGTCGTTATGGAACGGCCAACTCACCATTATGGAATGGCCATCAGTTCCCACAGCCTGGTCACACCCACACAGCACAGCCTTGGAATGGGCATAAAACACCCCAGAGAGAGGTGAGCTGGAGGAAGGGCAGATGGAGAGCAGTGCCATTTTCTTACACTGTCTCCCTACAGATCAACACATCTCGGAGGTCAGGGACACAAGAACAAACAGTCCCACTGAAGGTGGGGTGCAGGCAGCAGCCGGGGTGCTCTGCAGGAGCACCAGACGGTGCAGGGGTGACTTGGGAGGCACCGATGGCCACGGGACCCTGCACGGACCAGATGGGACCTCGCTGCATGTGCTGCAAGGTGCCAAAGGTGGCTGTAAGCATCGCTGCCCGGCAGAGGGTTCTTGGCAGCAGGAGAAAGGAGTCAGTGGAGAGCCATGGGATGCTCCTGCGGGTGACATGCCCACAGGAGCCCACCACAAGCCCCCAGGAGGTCCCCTCACGGTTTAGCACCCACGGGCTCACGAGAGGCTTAGCCAGAACCCAGCAGCACCCACCCACCCGCTGAAGCTGTGCCAGGTTTCCCCACAGGCATGGGGGGAAGAAGGTCCTTCCCAACTTCCCTGTGCTCCCGTTGGCGTGGGGCAGCGGGCAGGGCTCTGGCACGGGGGCACCGGGACGCAGCACCGCGGCGCTTCCTCCTCCCAAGCCCCAGAGGGAAGAAAAGCTCCTCGTGTGGCACCGCAAAAGCCGGGGGGGGGACAGGAAGGGAAGGCACCCACCAGCCGTAGCCGCCGAAGGAGACGCTGCGCTTTCTCTGGAACATGGTGGCAGCTCGGTGCTGCCGGGGCGCTGCGGCCATGGGGGAGATGGGGATGGATCACTCGTGTGCCACCACGGCGGGCGCTTCCTGCTGGTGTGCACGGCGCTGTGCCGGGGCGGGGGACACGGGGGCCTGGTCAGCTGTCCCCAGCCCAGAAGCGCATGCACAGAGGCGCACACACACACCCCACACACACACACACACCCCCCACAAGAAAAGTCATTTCCTTTTTTTTTTTTTTGTGGCCTCAGGCTTTTCACAACCTTACGCTGCAAATATCGTATTTCTCCTAATGGCAGGAGCCATGGGCAGCGCCACACGGGCAGTGTGCGTGTTGGGGGCAAGCCATGGGCACCGTGTCACCCAAGAGCATCGTGCCATGGGGCTGTCCCCATCCTGGCCACCCACCAGCGCCCCGTGCAGAGGGCCACTGGTGGCAACGTGGAGGTCTCCCTCCCAGGGTGGCTGTTGCCGAAATGGCAGGGGTACACTCACCACACCAGGCTGGCTGCCCCATAGGGGACCCTCCAAGTGACCCCCCAGTGCACTTCAGGGAACATCCCACCTAAAACCTCAGTAAGCACAAACCCCATCTCCTCATCTCTCACGGCAAAGAGCTCCCCAGCTCCCCCAGAGCCTGGTGAGGTGTCTCCCCCCCAGCCCCCACGCAGCTGTGGCACACGGGGTTTCTCTCCTCTGGTTCCTCTTCACAGAGCTGCTGCTGAAGTGTGCAGCTGCAGCCTGACCACCACAAAAAAAACCCAAAACCCACGGTCATTTAATAACCAGGCTTCAGAAATCCCATTTAAATGGAAATGCTGACCTCTAGCTGGGTATGAGCTTCCATCAGTCACAAAATCCCAAGAAAACAGGCTATCATTCCCACACCAGCCTTTGGGCATCGCCGGGCATCGCAGAGCCCGTGGGGGGGTCAGCCCGGTGCCGGGGGCTGGACATGGTGCCCCCCCCAAGGCTGGCCACCCTCACCCACCCCGGCAGCTCTGAGCCCGGCACTTGGCACTTCCAGGAGCCAGACTCCCATCCAAGCACCCAAAAGCTATAAATTGAGAGACATTTGGATTCTGTCGGATGTGTGAAGGCAGTGGGGGGGGGGAAGATAGGGAGTTGGAGAGAGAAACCACTCAACTCCAGGGAAAAAGCTTGGATTGAAATGCAGCTATTTCAACTCCTACTTTCCTGCCCACAACCATCTCTCCTTAAAGAGATGGAAATCCTTTGCATTTTAGAGCTCTTAAGGACATTGTTTATTTTAAAAAAAAAAAAAATTCCCAAACACGATGCAGGCTTGAAGGCCACAATTCAGGTACCATGAAATATCTGGAGCAGACAGTTGCTTGGAGCATGTTTGCTCCGTGTCACAGCTCTGCACCAGCAGCAGTGACGTTATCCTCCCGCTCCATCTTCCCCCAGGTCACGTCTCTCTTACATTCGCACCAGTTGATTTCTGCCCGGCTCTATCGAGCTGCTCACAATTTAAACACGCCTGAAAATAAAAGCAGGGAGGTTCCTCGCGTGGCTGAGCTCCGCAGAGCATCAGAAGGACACCCTGCACACAGAGGTGGGGTGGCAGGTAGTGACAGCATCAACCTACAGCTGGTGTCACACCAAAACCAGCCCGGAGAGTCCCAGGAAAACAGCCAGCTCCTCATTTAAGCACTTGCTCTTGCCGTGCTGTAAGCACCAGTTCCTGCGTCTTGTCCTGCCCCCTCAGTCCTCGTGTGAGCTCGCCGTGGGGGGCACCGGGGCAGGAGGGAGGGCGATGGGGAGACACGCAGTGGGGCAGGGCCGGGCTCCCCATTAACTGCAGGTCACTGCTCTCAGTGGGTCAAAGTCACTCTGGCAGGTCTGTGTCACACCTCGTGGGCACGACAGTTCTGCCCACCCAGCAGGAGTGATTCACACACCTCCCCCAGGATTCCAGAGCCTGGGAGGGCAGGACCCCAACACGGCCATAGGGAAATCGTCTCCGTTTCCTGCTGCCCAGGAGAGGCGTGGGGCAGCCCCCACATGAAGCCCACCTCGCCCCACACCAGTGGGACGAGTGCTCGGGGATGCCCACGGCCATGGAAGCAGAGCTCCCCCCCGCTCCCCACATGCCCAGCAGCCACCCAGGGCCGTGTCAGCCACGACAGGTACAGGTGACAAACAGCATTTGAGCCAGGAAAAGGTTAAAAATATACCAAGGACCCAACTCCAACCCCTAGAGGCCACCAGCCTCCCCTGGCTCCAGGGTGTCACACCACTGCCTGCCCAGCGCCCCCTCCCCGCACCACGGCACATCCAGAAATAGTTTGTCTGCAATGACATTTTCTCGCTTCCCCTCTTTCCCCCGGGGGTATTTCACAGTTGGGCTCAAAAACAAAAGGAAAAAAACCCTCTTCCCTTTAGCACAGGCACAGCCAAATCATAACTGATCAGCCAAAATTAAGAAACAAAGGCCTGGGGGAGGATGCCTCCTTGGTACCATCTGCACCAGACAAAATTAACATTTCCCAGGGGCCCCTTGTCAGAACCCGGGGCGCCCATCACCCTGACACACACCCCCCGTCACCCTGACCCCCCCATCACCCCAGCCCACCAGTGACACCGGGGAGGGGGGCTGCACAGCCGGGGCAGCGAGCCATGTTGTTAACAAGCCAATTAATAAACCCAAACTCTCCCGGAGCACCAGGGACTTGCAGCTCCCTGGAGCCCCCGAAGCATCTCGGGGGGAGCAGTGGGGCACAGAGAGACCCACCTTTCAGCAGCTCTATCGCACCCCACAACTCCCGGGAGGAAAGATGGCGAGGGGAGGGCGTGCGAGGCTGTGCCCAGAGCCCTGTGCTGACAACTGCGTGGCATTAAAGCTTAATGAGCACAAACTGCCAGGCTGCCCGTCTGCTGGCGAGGGAAAACACAGCCCAATCCTGCAGCGCCCCGGCCCCGCTCTCCCGGCCCCCCACGGGGGACCACGGGGCTCAAACAGCCCCAACACGGCACCTGCAGCGAGACCCCCGGACACGGGGCCCGTGCAATGCAGTGATGGCAAATGCAGGGACAAAAGGAAGGTCCAAAGGCACCTTCCACCAGCCGAAGCTGCCAGCCCAGCCCAGTCCCCTGCAGACAGGCCAGCCAGGGCAGGATGGGCTAGCCAGGCCACCAGCCCCCGGGCACAGCCAGGCCACCAGCCCCCGGGTCCCTGCAGACGGTTCCTGCTGCTCCGCTCCCGGGGGCTGCTCCGCTCCCGCCGTCAGCCCGGCCATTTGGGCAGCAATACAAGGGTGACCGCTCACGAGGGGCTCCGGCGAGGGGTGACCCTCTGCCCGGCACAGATGGCACTGCCCCTGCCAAGGGATGAGCAGAGGAGGGGGTGGCATCGGTACCCAGCCCTCTCCTGGGCAGGCAGAGCCCACACAGAGCAAAATTATGCCCAGGAAGGGCAGCGTAATTCTTTCCTTTGTTACTGGGGCTAAGGGAGACTGATTGCATCATTAGTGCTTTAATATTGCATGCGGCGCGCTGAGGGTATTCATCTTTCTATTATGATTCTGAGAAAGGTTGTGGGCACCCAGAAATATTAGATTTTGTCCTGGCAGGAAGAACACACTGTGCATATCATCAGCCTCAACATACAAAGCAAAGGAAAACAGTGTCCGAATTAATTCTGACTCAGAGCATGGAATATTTTTAACAGTATTTTCTCCCCTTTATGGTGCTGCTGAAGTGAAACAAAGTGAGAAAAATGCCTTAACTAGCAGCTTCTTCCCACAAAACCCAGCTTGGTCCCAGAGGTGGCTACTTACTGCTCGGTAGCCAACAGGTCTGCAGCACTAGCCAGGACTGGGGAGGGGGAACACTGTCACCCAGGGGGGTTTCAGCCAAGGAGAGCTTCCAGAGACCCTAACGTACCTCTGCCAGCCCCAGGGGACTCTGTGACCTCCTCCCAACAGCCCGATCCACCACTCTGTTCTCCAGGGACTGATGGCAGCCTGGGGAGCTGAGCCAAGGAGGCTGCTTATCTACAGCCCGCTCGTTAAACTCATTAGGGAGGGCTCATACATCTGAGCTTTAACTGGGAGGATCAGTCTGCAGAACAGAGCAAGAATTGCAAACACAGGCATAGAGAAATGAAGAGCTAATTCCCTGCAAAACACTCAGCTGGCCAGAATGTAAATTACTAGCAGCCTCCTTAAGAAAAGCAGACCTGCTCCAGGTGCTCCTACCCTGAGGAACAGGAAACAGGGAGAAAAAGGGCACTGAACATGCCTGGGGAGAGGGCAGACTGTGCCTCCATCCTGGGCACTGGGGTTTTATTGGGCTGATGCCCAGGCAGCACAGGAGAGGGGATGCCCTGCAGCCCGAGACCCTTCCCTGTGCGAGTCCCCTTCGTCCCCTGGAAGGAATCACGGAATTGTCAGAGTTGGAAGGGACCTCTAGAGATCATCTAGTCCAACTTCCCTGCTTAGGCAGGATTGCCCAGAGCACATCACTCAGGGCTGCATCCAGGCAGGATGCAGGAGGCAGCAGCTGAGCCACCCTGCGGCCAATGGCCCTGGTTCCTGCAAGCCCCAGGGTTTCCACGGGAGCCCCGGCTGCCAGCCACGCACCAGGCTGTGGTCCCCACTCTGGAGGAAATGGAAAAGCAATGGAAAGCCCCGTTACTGGGGACGAGGGGCAGTGGGGAGCTGGCTCCTGCCCTGCCAGGGTCTGCAGAGCCCACCCAGGGAGAGCTGAAACGTGGCAATGGCCAGGGGAAGGCTGGGGCCAGGGCTCTGGGGGCTCATTTCCCACCCACAGGGTTTATGTGTCAGCGGCAGATTCAGTGCTGGATCGGGCCCGAGAGTCTCTTCTTCCCCGAGACCAAGGCTCGCTCAGCCCGTGCTGCTCACCACGCTCCAGCTCCTCTTCCCCCTTCTCCAGGCCACGTGCCACCGCTCACGGCTCACGGACTCACCCCTGTGTCCAGAGCCATCTGATCCCTCCTGCTCGGCTCTATGAAAATGGCTAAAACACGGATCTGGAGGAAGCCACTGCTTGACCTGCAATGTGTCACTTCTCAGACAGTGGTGACAGAGGGATGCGCACACCCTGACCCCGCAGCCGGGCGCTGCACCACGAGCATTCCCAGTGGCACGGGGAGCACCTGGCCACAGCTTGGGGACCACAGCAGAGGAGGGGACCTTGGGAAAGCAACAGGCACCAGCTGAGCCCCCACAGAGCACTGGCCAAGCACCCGTGCCCCCCACAGCCCCTTGGCCAGGGCAGAGCAGCCCCAGCCCAGCCCCAGCATCCAGGTCTGTAACGAGCTCCTGCACTGCTGCCCCGAGCTGCACGGGGATGTCGGAGATGGGAAGGTCGGATGACTCAGCTGCAGAGGGCTGCATCCAGCCCAGAGCACCCCGGCTCCTCTCCCTCCCCCTCCCCGGAGCAGCTCTCACACTCCCCAGCTGGCTCTTTGCCCGAGCCAAGGGCACTGGCCATGGCACGGCTGGCACCGCAGCCACTCATCCCACTGGGAGCCTGGGGCAGGCACTGACAGCCCCAGGCTGCTCCAGGTCACCACGAGAGGTGTGCTGATATGTGTGATGATTCCCAGCACAGAGGGGTCCTCGGACCCGGGGAACCCACCTCCCCGGCAGGATAAACCCATCACAGGGGAGAGGGGAGGTTCCTCCCTGAGCATCTCTGGAGGCCTCCCCATGCCATGCATTCCCTAAACCAGGCAGCTCAATGACCAGCAGACACGGGCAAACTCTGATCGGCCAAGTTTGGTGCCACAGAAAGGACCATCCTGGACCCCCCCATCACACACATCCCAGTAAACGTTGGCAGTGGGTGGGAGCAAGGCTCCAGCAGGAATGCAAACACTTCTGCAGGACCACTGTAGAGGAAGAGAAGGCCAAACTCTGCAAAGCCTGGGTTGGTTCAGGACAATAACATCAGCAGAAATCAATGTGTTTAACTGTTTCTGGCTCTGAAGTCCATTGATGCTAATTTGTCTTTTCTTTGCAGTATTGATCTCGTTGCTCCCAGGCAGTGCAGGAGGGAGGCGAGGAAAGCCTGGGCTTTTTCATGTTCTGGAGCAAACCCCGCTCTCCTGCCCCACAGAGCAAGCGACTCCCCATCCCTCCAAAGCTCCCTCTGCACAGAGCCTTGGGGGAGTCGGATACAACCCACCACGTCCCCAGCTGCTGCCTTTGGGCCTCCCTGGGGGGTAACAGGGTTTGCTGAGGGCTGAGCCCCCCACGGCACCGAGAACACCCCAGCATTCACGTGTGGACACACACACGCTCTCTGGGTACCCAGCCCGACACTCATTAGCAACTGGTTTCTCCCAGAACCACACGACACAGCTCTTTACCGCAGAGCGACACGGATCTTGTCTGATCACAGCGCTATGAACAGAAAGTCACCACACGGGCTCCCAGGCTCATTAAATTCTTCTCAGCCCACTGTGAATTTAACCTCCAGAGTCGCTTGTTTTCTCAGGTCCACCCATTTTAGAGCTCTGTCTTGCTGGCTGGGGGATGGAATTCCCTGGACAAGCTCTCTCTTCAGGAAGAGCCTGTCCAAGCACACAGATTTTCTGTGGGTCTGTTTTCCCCACCTCTTCCAATGGTGCCCCTTCCCCAGCAAGCCCAGCACGAGAGGAGGCTTCAGACGAGCAGCAGATCCGTGTCCACACACACCCTCTGCCTCCCCCGAGGATCCGGCAGGAAGGTTTCTGAGTGTGTGCTGCCATACACACGCACGTGCCTTGCTCAGGGTGCTCCAGAGACAGCCTGGGGCTGGCCCCGCTGTCCCCAGCGTGTCCCCTCCATGGCCAGGGGCAGCCCCGCTGCAGGCAGGCAAGCAGGCAGGCAGGCAGGCAGCTGGCCATGCCCGGTGCCAGGTCCCTGGGCACTGTCGCCATGGCTACCTGCACATCCACAGCGCATCCCACGCCGCGGTCCCCTGGCCCCCTGCTGCTCGGAGGAGCGGGAGCCCATCGCCTGCCTGCCCGGGCACTGCGGGGGCTGGTGGAGGGGGGGTGTGATAGGGCAAAAAACAACAAAACATCATTTCTGCTGTTTTTCCAGCAGCAAATGTGTGCAGTCACCTACAGACCTGGGAGGGAGCCCGCCCCAGGGGCCAGAGGGTCCCACCGGTGGGGGACAGGCTGGCATGGGCGTGCAGCCGGGCCAGAGGAACTGGAGAGCATTTGGCCCGGATCACCCGGCAAACCCGGGGAAGGGCTGCGACTGCAGGCTGGGAAGAAATTGTGGGAAGACAGAAAAAGAACTGCTGAAACTAAAAACCAGGGCTGGCAAAACATGGGGGTGGGCGGAAAGCACGGGTATGAGATAGACCTGAACATGCTTTGGCTGGAAATTAGGAGGTTTCTAATCTTTAATACAAACAGTCTCTGGAACTGTTTCCTAATAACAGAAGTAAAGGAAAGAAAACCCTGAGTGCCGCTCGGCGCGGGTAGGAAGCCGTGGCAGGAGACGGTGCCTGCAGCGGGGGAAGCAGCTCTGCCCTCGCACCCTGCGCTCCAGGGGCTTCTCCCGACGCTGCCCGGCCCCCAGCCCCAGCAGCACCCGGGGAGGCAGCCGCTGCCCCAAGGACGACGTGCGGGTGCGGGATGGGATTCGGGCAGCAGTCAGGGCTCAGCTTGAGGCCAAACTCACGCGTGGTTCCATCTGAACACTGCAGACAAGGCACGCAGGATTTGGACTCGAGCTTTTCTAAGCCCTGCTACCTCTTGCCAACATCACCTGTGGTTTTCCACCATTTTGGGTGGTTTTTTGCAAGAGCTGCGCTAAACTCAAATCAGAGTCAAGAAACAGCTCTTCTGGCTTGGCATCCAACTTGGAGGCAGATGTTAACTCTAAGCAGGGATTGATCTGCCCCCACGAAATTGGAAAGAGGTCTGGGGAGAATGAGCTGTTTTTAGCTCCTGGAAAAAAATGTCTCTTCCTACTGTTGCTGCTGAAGTCCTGTTCCTGTTTCCACAGCAGCCGCTAACGACAACCAGAGCATCTGACTTCAGGTACACAACAGCCAACAGCAGCAGGGGGACTCTGAGCAGCCTCCAGAACCCCACTACCATGCTTAGGGATGAGGAGGAAGGAAGGATGATAAAACAAACATAAGCAAAGAAAAAAAAAAGCAGTTTTGCTTCTATGGTTATTGTGAGCTGCCCTTTCAGAGGAATCAGCAACTGAGGGAGAACGAAATTATCTGTTAAAGCTGGTGTATGCAGAGAGCCAGCCTGCTGGCTGGGATCACGCTTCTTGTTGAATCTGAATTTAGACTCCTTGGCGTGTTTCCAGCCCCCAATAAATCGTGCCGTGTGGACAGATATTATGTCCCTTGTGCTACTAAAACAACAAGCGGTCTTAAATAAACCAGCGGAGCTGTGCAGGAGATGAGGAAATAAGGCAGTACCTGGGCAGGATCCATCTCACATCCTCTCTACACCAGGGATGCAGGCGACGTGCTCGCGCAGCCCTGACCAGCTCGGCAGAGCTCACACACCGGGTCACACCGCAGAGAGGAGCGGGATGAAAAGGAACCCTCTGCCTCTGCCTTGTGAGCAGACATTGCGCTGCTCCCCTGGCAGAGATAAGCTGCTATCTTGCTCAGAGACAGAGGGGAGGGGGGTCACCCCAGCAAACAGGGTGCTCAGAACAATCTCCTTCTGTGCCCTGTTTCTGTCAAATTAAAAACCAAAAACAAACAAACAAACAAACAAAAAAAAACCAAAAAAAAAAACCACAAAAACCTGGGGCTCCTCAGCAAAGGAGGTGTCCTGGGGAGGGGAGAGGAACCCCTGGCAGCCCTGCCGGGCAGCTGCTCAGAGCAAGCACTAACGCCCCCAGCCCCCCAAAGACACCGGTGCAGAGCACCTTTTGAGCACCTTTTGAAGACCTTTTGAAGTTGCCTCCTTGAATTTTCAATATTTAATATGAGCGTTGGCGATCACCACACACAGATCCCACGTTCCCGTCCCCAAGCCCCCGACACACAAAGCCCACATGCCTGAAGTAGTCACCGCATATTTAAATGCAAACAGAGAGGCTGAGAATCGTGAAGCATTTTAACAATAGATCTCCCGGCTCTGCCTCACATTTGCATTCAGAGAAGCCCATCCAGGGTAAAAACAAGGACAAATACGGACTTAAATCTCTTCCGCTAAAGGCTTTCCCTACATATTTATATTCTAGTCCCCGCACGCCATGTAAATCCCGCTCTCTATTGTGACTGCGGCTCAGATTTAGCGAGACTGAAAAGCATCTTACCTTGCTCTCCTCGCTGCGCTCTGTGCGGAGCCGGCACTGGCGGAGCGCCGCGGGGCGGTGCGGAGCGGGGCGGTGCGGTGCGGAGCGGCGCTACCCCAGCCCCGCACCCCCGCAGCCACCGCACCCCC